>VZTQ01002213.1:0-63036 GCA_013400755.1 Pelecanoides urinatrix | reverse complement strand
TGGCTCGTGAGCGCCCTCAAGATGAACCTTTCCATAATCTTCCCCGGCACCGAGGTCAGGCTGACCGGCCTGTAGTTCCTAAGATATAGGCTTACTGGCAAAGCAGTGGGAATAGAAGACCAACGCTGTGTGTGCGCATTCTGTGAATTCTGTACTTAAGCTCAGCAATCATCATAAATTGTTTGGTTCTGCTCATATATCAAAACAACTTACACAACTGGAATGAATTTAGCTCTTGCCAAGAAGCTGCCAATATAACTCCCAGCAGTCTGCCTGATCACTGAAGGATTGTTTGGATCATGCAGTTTTTTCCAAAGATGGTCTAAAAATGCCTCAGCCAACCCCTGGAAACAAGATACATAAAAATCATGAATTGTTATGCTGACAACACTGTTTAAGTAATAGATTCTTAATACTCAATTTCCATAACCAAACCATTAAAAAAATTCTACTTATAACTGTAGTAAATAACTATTCCTATACATGATGGAAAAATACTCTTTTCTGTATCTTTTTCTATACTTAGTTGTAAAAAGTACATGGAGCGAAGTCTAGGAATAAGTCAGGCATAGATATACGAGAAGTGTTTAAAAACAAGAGCAGTAAGAAGGTAAACATGAAGTGACTGTTCACTGTCTTTTGTAGCAGAAGAGGTCAGGGACTTCCAATGAAAATAGCAGAAAGCCGAATTTAGAGAAACAAAACTGAGTCACCTTAAATGCCCGTATTGTGGAACTTTTTGCCACAGTTCATGATGCCAAAAGTATCAGTACAAGAGGCATAATATCATGAGATATTTTCTCCTTCAATTTGTCCATCATGGGCTGTACCATGAAAGAACTTCACTTTGGCTCAGGAAGTTACTGGACTCCTGCTGGAACCTGAAAGGGTATTCTAGCAAAGCATCCTAACATGCTTGCCCCATTCTGATATTCTTTCCAACACATCCACTATTCACCACTGTCAGAGACAGGCCATTAGCTTAACTGGATCTTTAGCTACTCTTATGCAAAAAGTACGCGTGTTCTTATTTTTATACGGTAAGAGAAAGAACAATAGTTTGCTTAAGATGGGAAAATGAGGGGGGAAACAAACAGCAGACACAAATTTCAAATTGAAGAGCTAACACAGACAGTGTCTTTAAGATAGTTTTGGGATGCTGAAGAAACTTGCTGGAGCACTGTGTCTCAGGTTCAAGAGTCCAACTGATTCTTTTATCTTTTAAAAGAGGTCCGTTAACCGAGTTCCTTCACACTAGCTTAGATTCCATCTGTTTGCAGTTTACGAACAACATGGGAAGAGCAACCACATAAAGAAAAACTTGAAGAATGGAATAAAAGAAGGAAAAGAAAGCAAAGATACTAATAAATCCTGATGTACTATCTTCAGACTAGAATTACAGCAGAAAACAATTATTTTTTTGTAAAAAAAGCCAAAACAAGGATGCAGAAATGACAGAAGACACTGCATTTTAAGAACAGCTTCTACTCACCAATTTAAAGCTACAGATGTAAAACATGAAATACTGTACATGACATGAAGCATGGGTTGGTAAAATGAGCTTGTCAAAAACAGAAACCAGATCCCGATACAAATCCTTTGTGTTGTTGATATCAAGCTTGCCTACACAACAGAAAAAGAAAACAGAAAAAAAAAGAGCCGTTTCATTTTTTTTTCCTGCCTTCATGCTGCAAAACTGGCATTTATATCTTTCCAAACCAATAAGAAATATGTAAAGAAATACTGTCAAGCTGACTTCTAGGCTTATCTGACATCTAAAAAATATCCGACATCTAAAAAGTAAGACCTTCCAGGACTTTAGTTCTACTGCTTTTTACATTGGTGTATATGGACAATATCTGTGTGCGCGCACACACGTGTGTAAAACTGGCAGACATGCAAACTTTGCAATAATGTATTAATTCAGAAGAGCCGGAAAAAAAACAGTAAGAAATAAATTACCTGACTTATGTGAAGATACAGCAAAATGGTTTCTAAATATTCTGTTTTAAATATATAAATTTAAGAAATTCAAACCCTTAATAAATTCCAGTATAAGACATTTCTTTCAGTTTTTTTTCCTATAACACAAAGCTTTGCTGTAGCAATTCCAATTGAGTGACATGGCTGGTTGTTTTAATCTACTTCCAGTCCGTGTGATGTTGAAAGGATCCATAATTCTAATACTTAAAGCAATACAATACAGTAAATGATAAAACACTGCGGTTGATCGGAAAGTATTTCTAATCCCCTAAGTTTTGTAGCACAAAAAAAAAAAACTCTATTTACCCTTATACCCTGTAATGCCATAGTTTGGATACAGTGTCATATTTATACAATCAAAATGTCTCCAACTAAAGACTAGACCTTTAAAGTCATACACATACATTTGCATCCTCTGCCAGAAATACTGGGCAGAGGCAGGAATGTGGCCTACAGCCTGCTGATGGCAGAATTCTGCCGCTAAAGGGTGAAGGCTCAATCTTGCAGCAGCAGAAAGCAAGAACTCTTCATATGCTTTTACTTGTTAGCAAAACGCAAATTTGGTTATAGTTCAAGTGTTCTTACCATCCACGTGGCAAACATCTTTAATATAGGAAAACAGGATGGTCATCAAAATATCAAGGCGCTCTGCAAGTGGATGGGCCATTCTCTCACTACTGGAAGAGACAACTTTGTTTCCTTTTCTTTCTTCATCTTCCTCCTGGTAGATAAAATGGCAGTCACGCCTCTTTTATATACACATGATCATAAAGACAGCAATTACAGGAAAAGTGAAACCAAATTTCTCTTTCAGTGATACGCTAAAGTTACTGTTTTTTCAAAAAAAAGATTAATCTAATCACACAGCTTAGTGTAAGCAAATTTTTGTAAACTAAGCCAACTACCATGAATTCTTTAATTAGCTTTATGTATACCTTCTTGTGTTTTTACATAATGAAATTGATTCACTGCATGTACGCTGGGTATTTACATGAATAAAGTCAACATCCGGAGAACACATTAATCATTTGTGAGCTGTTCAGGTTTCAAGAAAAATGCAGTTAACGACAAAGCAATAATGTATTCCTACACTGTCTTAGTTCAGAGCCACCTCAAAGGCAATAATTTTACTAAAAAAAACTTTTAGTAGAACAAGATAACCAACCATGTCAAAAAGTCCCTCCTCTCTAGATTTTTCCTCATTATCAGAGTTATTAGCAGTTTCTTCAGCATCTTCGATATCTTGCTGTGGAGTACTAACCTACAGTTGTAAACCAGAAATTAAGTTTTACAAGACCATAACAATAATATGAAACCTTTTTTATTATTTATATAAGAAATGACAACACAAGTGATTTCCAGACTAGATTTTGTCCTTGACTAAATAAACATTTTAAAAGGGAATTATATGTATGTAATACACAAACACACACTCCAAACTGCCTGAAACTTTACTTCCAGAATATAAGCCTTCCCCAGACTATTACATGCTGAGGTTCTCCAAAATAAAAAGCCTTAATCATTTACAGTGCTACTCCTCCTGTCTTTAAGACTGTAAACCCTTTTACTTCAAAGGGATGATAAAACAGATCAACCACACAAAGCAAAGCACATTCTCTACACATCAGCACCAATCACCATGAAACAGTTATATTGATTCTGGCATCAAGATTCCATGCAGGATATAACAGTAAACAACACACAGTTACCCTCAGGTGTGGGAACATCTTAAGACTGGGAACGGAGTGTAAATTTGTTTGGTTTTATACTCATGATCATGGGCACTACTGCAACATATTTTTTGTTGAACTTAACACTGAAGCATATTTAATTTCTTACTCTGTGTATTTTAACACCAAGCTTCCTTAAAAGATGATACAGAACAAACTTACATCCAACTTTAACAGCTTTTCAATAATAAGCTCCAGAATTTGAAGCCTCAGAGTTGGAAGGTACACCGTAACTCGTAGCAGGTTATGAACATAACATTCCTATAACACAAAATTAATTGATAGCAATAATAATGTTAACAGATGTTTTCTAAAAATCCTTGGCAGAAATGAGACTAAGTTTCTTGATTCGTTACCTAAAGAGCCAGAAATAGGTTTAAACAGAGTATATTCAATCTGGAATAAGTTAGTTAATGTATCAGCCAAACATCAACTTTCAATTGTTAAGCTGTGTTATCATTAACTTCTTAATCTACTATTTCCATGCCAATTTTTCCAACTATCTCTAGACAGAATGAGTATAAATATTTTATAAGAAAAGTTATTCATTTCCATAGGAGTTTATGTCTAAACTTTCTCTAGGAAAATTAAACCAACAAGCATATCCCTCACTACATCTATAACTAGGTCCAGTAGAACTGTTTAAAGTGAGACTAAATACATCTTTATTTCAGGTTATTACAATATACTGACAATTCTAAATTCTACAGGTGAGTCTCCTCAGTGTCATTCTGATTATAATTCAAACAGGTTAACAGACAAGTGTGCATGTGCCCACCCATGTATACACGCATATGTACAAAAAAGACAACGCTGCAACTTTCATATAGCAAAACTGCCAAGTCAATACATAAAATTAGGTAAAGTGCCACATTTAAGTACGTCATAGTCTCTTTGTGAATATGCATTATAACACAACCTTTAATTACATGAGCACATATGATTTTTCCACAGGCCATCTGGCTCGCTCAGTACATAAAACGGATAGAGCTAGTTTAATGAGAATGTGAAATAAATGAAATAAATTGGAAGTATTTAAAAACAATGCATGGACCATATTTTTATTACACTTCATTCAAAACTTGCCCTGAAAACACAGTTATGAATTTCTTCATTACTTACTCCTCACTGAGCTGAGAAATAAATAAATAAACAAACAAATAAATAAATAAATAAATATTCTTCTCCTGACACCATATAAGAGCTATTACCCCCCTCATTTTACAGATAGCGACCCAAAGTTATTTGGATTTAAAAAAAAAAAAAAAAAAAAACTAGCAAGCTATACAAAGAACTTCGGGGATTCTTCAGTGCTTGGTAAGTTTGAGACACAGCTCCAATTGAAATTGGCTGGTGGAGCTGGACTCTGCCTTTCTGTAAAATAAAGTGCCAACATATCAAGTTGGAACAAGTAATACAAAGATCACACAAGAGCTGTAACCTGTCAAAAGTTTCCAGCTTGTTTTTCACCACATGAGCACCATACCAAAGATGTAATAAAACAACTTAACACCCTACACTACAAGCAACTTGGATTTCACCTATAATGTCCATTGCTTTCTGTCTGCTTATCAAATCCCCTGTTCTTCTGATAAATACTTTCCAGTTTTGACAACAAATGAGACAGGTATCCTACCGTCTCCTTACTATACAACCCTGAGATTCATCGTCAAAGAGGTCCATCTTGTGCATTGATTAAGAAAGCAACCCTGTGGAAAAGATATGCAGTTATGTCATTAAAGACTAGCATAATGCTTATGCACAAGGAATTTAAGTATGCTTGGACAACTTTACACTAAAAAGACACACCCATATATATACATAAATAAAATAACAAGAATCTTAAACAATACACTCAAAAATCTGCATTTAACGCCACCAAATCAGTTGTCACACTGTAGAGTATATTTATACATTAAAAAACAAGTGAACAAATACTCAAAAATATTCACAGCTCTTACCAGAGTCCTTTCTGATTTATTAATGAAAGGAAAGTTTTCCACAAGTATCGGCATGAGAAATTGTGGTGTCCTACAATTTAAAAAAGAAAAAAAAAACAAAACAACACCACAACCAAACAAAAACAAATGAACCAAAAGTTATAAGTTATTACGAGAGCAAATATTGAAGCTCCAGCACTCAGACTGGAATAAGCTTATTTCATAGTAACTTTATTTTAAGGTAAGTAATTAATTGTATAAAATCCGTTTTTGCAAGGATCACAGAACAGATAATAAGTGGCAGACTTTCACTGTGGACTTGTTAGAAGCCACTTCAAATACGTTGCTATAAGCACGACTTTCCATATTTCCATTAACAGGATTTTCATTTGATGCCCATGGAAATTTCATAATGATTGGATACAGCATTCCACCAATTAGTGAATATTAGGAAAAACCATGCAATTAAACTAAGTATTATACTTCCAATTAAGAGAAAAAAACAAACCACAATCCATCAGTTCACAAGCTTTAAATCTGCAAGGAAAGGGCATACAAAACCAAGGGATTATATACTTACGAAGGAACGTATCTTGCAACAGTTTGCAATGCTCTATGGCATGTATTAAAGTTTTCAGAAAGGTCTACAGAAAGAAAAAAGTACTATTATAGACTTGATTACAGAAAACCAAATCAGGAACCAGCAAAAACAGTTCCTATCAACTAAATATTTTAAAGATTCCCAAGGAAATTGTATTTGCCAAAATGTTGGAGGTTTTTTGTTTTGTTTTAAAGTTGAATTGCCTTATTACCAAAATGAGCATGAAAAACAATTCCAAATAAAATTCATGGCATCAAAATCAATAAACGAATGCACTGCCAACCCCAAGGCCAGGTATTGTTGTTATACACTCTCATATTGAACACTAAACTTGGAATCCAAAATTTATCCCACAATACACAAATATTTAGAAGATATGTTAAATTCAAGTCTGTAGATAAAGTCTATCCGAAGATTATGCCTCATTGTCACAAGAGTCAAACAAACAGATAATTAGGCTTCTATAAGGGGCTTTTTTTTTTATCCAAACAGTGTCACAAGTGAACAGCAGAAGAGTAGCTGGGTCATCACAAGCAGAACTGAAATTTATTCCAGCATTCAAGACAAGAAAACATGAAATTATTGAAAGACATTTACCTATCTGTTTGCCTTATCAATAAACACACTAATTATGTGGCATTTTTGTTATAAATATCAATTGTATTTGAGCTTACCACAGGCAGACAACAAAAAAAAGAATCCCCTAAACTACGTAGTTTTATTGAGGTAAATAAAATGGAAAACAAACAACTCCTAACTTTTCTTTGGCTTTGAAACAATCTAGGGATAGGAATGTTTTCCTATGCATTCAGTCTTATTCCTACAAATACTGCACCAACAGGAATATTTTGAAAGTAACAAAGAGTGGGTCACCACACCGCCGATTCGAGTACAAGAAAATCTTTGACTTCAGAATTTAAGGATGTACTGTTTCTTAATGTTTTACATTAACTCAGATGAATTAATTTTGTAAAAAAGGACCAAGGTGCACTGAATACTTCTTTAGTAAAGGTATTACAGCAGCATACATAAGCCATGCTTCCTTTATACTCACTTTCATCATCATCATCAGAATCTGAAATATCCACATCGTCTTCTCTGATGGTTATTCGAGCTAGCAAAAAGTGAGATTATTATACCAAAATTGTACAAATCTTACTGGTAACAGTTTCAATGCCAAATCAAACACACTGGACAACAGTCTTCATCAGGACTACAGCATCAAAATTATCCGCAAGACTTTCTAAAATAAGCAGCAGCTCATCAAAGACTGTTTCATTCACAAAACCGGGAGGTTCTTGAGACCATCTGACATAATCCTCACAGCAGCTTTTGGTTTTTAGTAATAAAATTACAGTTCAACCTTTTCCAAGACATCTTCATAAATGAAGTCTGTATTAGCCACTAGAATATGCCTTCTAAAATCTAGGTACAGAAAACCATCTGTATCACAATTCAATTATTCAAATTAAGAAAGTAACTTGGGAAAGAACCCAACCCAATAATTAATTGTGTCACGCATTATATTTATACATATATATATTTATACATTTTGATAAGCAAACAAAGAAAATTAAAGAGAAAAGTAACTTACGGGGAACAAACTGCGATACAATCATCCGGAGGCATGGCCTAAGATGGACAGTTTGTGCTGACACTAGATTGCCAAGAAAACCCAGATATTCTTCCACTACCTCTCGGCTTCTTCTCAACCATGGCAGCTTCTGAAAGTAAGCAAAGACCAAGATGTCAAAGAAAGATGTTTTGAGAACCAAACTCTTAATCTTCCCATATAACAAATAGATATTTACCAGCAAAATGCTGACCAGTTGTTCAAGCTCTTTGGTCAAATATGCAACAGAAGCTCGAAATTCATGCAGCCAATTAATGATCTGGGCATCCTTAAAATAAGCAGAAAAAATAGGTAACTATTCCAATAATCAGTATTACCTATTACTAGAAAATAACAAAATCGTTAAAATAAAAAGTCAAACATTAAGATTGTAAACAGAAACTACTGTCACATTAACACGCAAGGAATTTCTTTAAGTTTGCGTCCTCACCAATGAAAGTTCTTGAATGCAAGAACAAATGCATACCAACTCCTAAACCAACAGCCTGCCTGGAAGGCTTAAGTTATTGACGGAGCAAGGCATGCAAACCTCACCCACACAGAACATATTTAAAAGAAATGGCATTCAATCTTAATTTTCTTTTCTTTTTGCTCTAGTTTAAGCAGAAGGGACATTCAAGTCTTGAAATCGGAGAGATACTGAAACAGTAGCAAACCTACACAGAAAATTTTACACTGATTTTGCGTGCACACTCCAAAAGGCCTGCCAAAACCAAAGTATTTTACAAAATGTCCTCTTTAAAGAGAAAAGGAACTCAATATAGCATTACGCTTCCTGCACCATTCTTCTCATTAAACCTTTGTGGTTTAATTAAAAGGGGAAAAAAAAACAAAAGGGAAAGAGAAACATAGCAAACGTGGTGGGTACTCACAGCTATACAGAAGAGTTGTGAAACAATACTTCTGGATATAACTACTAAATGCATCTGCAATTAAACAGTATCTTACTGCTTAATTGAACAAGTTTTTAGTGAGAACAGAAGAAGATAAAAATTCATGCAACTTAAAGGCTGTGAAAGTCAGAAACCATGGTTTGATCTACAGAAGTAATCTGATCATTTTTCACGGTCACTGACATTTATCTCGAAGAAAGACAGACCCCATCTCAAAGCAAAAAGTTTCTTATTCTAGAGCAAAGAATCTGTAAACATGAGATATCATTTATCAAGTTTCTGCATATAAGATATATACGTGTATAAACAGACAATTGCTTTTTTTTTTAATTTAGAGTTTTAATTCCAATAGTTTCAACAAAACAAAAAGCTGTTAAACGCAGCTAAGTGTTTAAAGCAAAGGATTTGGGTAAGCACTAGAATGACTTGTCTGATGATTACACTCAGACAGCCAAACTTTAAATCACCAGACCCTTTACTACCAAGGCTCTTACCTTTATGTCTGGATCTGACAGCTGATGCTTTAACAACTCAAAATCTGTGGTCTCACCCTAGCAGGAAAGAAAAACAAGTAAATAACACTCATATTTTTTCCAGAAAAAAAAAATCATCAACGTATTTGAACCACCTAATATTGTTTAACAGTAATATGAAAAACACAACTAAGTGAGAAAGCTCAAGGAAGGCTGAAGCAGCAGTAACAGAACGCCATCCCTGAAAGACAACTGAAGCCACTGGATGATTTTTAGCTGCTCTCCATGTAGCTGTGATCGCTCTGCACCCTTTGGCGCAAGCCAGGCTTCACAGGACGTCACTCGGATTGACTCACAGGGGAAATTTTTTCATGGCACAAGCCCACAGCACCCAGCCGCCTTCAGGTTTTTGTCCCAAGCCTTAAGACACGGTTTTGTGTAAGACGCAACGAGCCTTCACACTGAAATCACACCCCAGGAACCAGACACCGGCAGCGCACGCAGCCTGGAAGAAGAGGAGCGACGGCCGGCGGAGCGGAGCCGCACTCACCTTTTCGTACTTCAGCAAGATATCCGTCAGAGTCCCCCCGAACCGCACCGTCTTCCTGGGCGGGGAGCTGATGAACTCGTCCCCTCCCAGCATGGTCACGGGCCCGCACCTGAGGGAAGGCGAAGCCGCGTGAGCCCCCGCGGGCCTCACCCCGACCGACCGACCGCCCTCAGGAGCCCGGCCCGCCCGGGGGGCCCCACCGGCCGACGGGCCCCTCTCCTCAGTGGAGGGGCAGGAGTCGCCCCCCGCCCAAGCTCCGGGAGCGGGGCGCCCCGACCACCCGCAGCCGCCCCGGCGGCCCCGCCGCTACTCCGCCTTGCCTTGCGGTGGCGGCAGCGCGCGCCCCGCTAGCGGGGCAGGCGTCGCCGCGCGTCGCGCCCCTCGCGCACTGCCGGCCCGCGCCGCCACATGCCGCACCCGGGCGGAAAGAGCGCTCGTCCCGCCGGAAATGGGGAGTGCTCCTCCCCTCGCATCATAGAGAGGCGCGGCTGGAAGGGCCACAGCTGCTCTGTCCCTGCCGTCGGTGGTGCCGGCGGACCGGGGCAGCCGGGCACGGCGCTTTCCTTCCCGGTACGTGGCGGGGTGAAGCCGGGTGTCTAAGGGCAGCGTCGGTAAGCGCGCAAGCCAACGTCAGCGTCGGAGTTTAACACGTCCTGGGGAAGCAGAATTCCAGATTTAGCCACAGCGTCGCGGTGGAGCCATCGGAATCTCAGTTCCTTTACAAGCAAGCTCTCCCTGCCGCGGAGGCGAAGCCCGCGGGGAGCCTCGGGCAGCTCCCCCAGAGCGGCCGGGCCGCGCCCCCGCGCAGCCGGGCTTCTGGCTCAAGACCGGTGCTGCAGCCCAGAGGGGAAACCAAACGGTCCAGACGACTTACCGAGACGAAGGAGGGCTGAGCATCCACTCCAAACGAAGCAGAATTTGACCTGGGGACGCAGTTAGGCACTTGCTAGAACAGAGGCACGGTTAGGGAACCTGAGCAAGACTTTCATCCTCTCCATGCAGGCGAGGTGCCTATTAAAGCACAACGCTGGTAGCGATATCATTCTTTAAATACCCTAAATAAAATCTCTTACGGCCTTTTCTGTCTCTGAACTAGTTTTCCTCTCAAAACATTGTGTGTGTATATACACACACAGAGAAATACTACTCTTGAGAAAATCATTACCTGCATTTATTTCAAAAGCCATGGGGGTTTTGGGGGGTTTGTTTTGGTTTGGCTGTGGTTGGTTGGTTGTTGGTTTTTGGTTTTGTTGGGGGGTTTTGTTTGTTTTTTTGTTGTTGTTGTTGTTTTGTTGTTGTTGTTTTGGTTTTTTTTTTAAATACACACCAGCTGACTATATTAAAGGATGTAGCAACTTGGAGATCATATAATTCAAAAGGAATTAAATACTAAATACATAAAAGCTTTCAATAACTTTTCGAGCAACTTGGGTAAGTATGAATGGAAACATGCATTTTCTGTGTAGTTCTTCAGTAATCTTTAATCTGCTCAAAAATTTTCTTTTAATTCAGTTGAATACATAATGTTTGCTTCTCCAATTCACATAAACTAGTTACAGCGACATATGACATTATTTGACTTTAGCCCTCTTTACCAGCTGTACATATTTGCTTATTCGCTGCACAAGCTGCTACTGCAGTAATTACCTCCCTCCCAGCAACTCTCACTCCCAGAAGTCATATCGAGCAGATTTTTGTAGAATTTACTAATAATTCAATTTCTCCCTGGAGAAGATGTTCCCATTTAAGAAAAGTAAACTGTATATACCACATTAAAATTTTAGATGCAGACTGTATCTAAAGAAAAGTCTAACAACAAGCATTTAATCCTTCTACAATTACAAGTTAGGGATTTGGCTTCTTTCGTTTTGTGGAATATAGGATGCTGTTCTGAGCTAGTTTTAAGGCTTAACCAGCTGCAAAAAACTCTTGTATAATCACACTCCCATAACCAGAGTGTGGTTGTTTGCGGTTTTGGCTATGTTTTTAAATAAGAGTGCATAGGACCATCCTTTAAGTCTTAAAGGAATTCTAGCTTTAGATGCAAAACTCTGCGTTCACACAACTGCAAGCAGTCCTAAACATGTAGAAGTGCTTCCTTCCCATCAACAATGTAAGAGTTCTTTGAACGGACTTTGTGCTGGTTGAGGTACAACTGATAAGAATACCAGGAGACTAAAATAGTATTAAATATTTGTTAATGTTTAACTGCTAATAATTCAGTTGCCAGTTTCTATTTAGTATTAGCCTTCCTTATTTAGAAGGCAAACTGATGCGTCAGCTCCTATATTTGATTTTTAAAACATACATACTGTTCATAATTGTAAACATTTGAATCCCATGCCATTTTTGAGTGAAGTTGCAACAGCCAACAACATTCTAGCTACCATCTTATGCAACAATCATTAAGTATTGATAGTGGATTTAAGATAAATTACATTGTAATTTACAGTGAATGCAAAGCCCTGCTCAATTCACTCCAGTAATTATGATTGCAACACTATATGAGAAAAAAAATTTTTCACCAGACTAAGTATGTGAATGGCTGCACACAAAAGTTTGGCTTAATTTATAGCTGCTACTAATCATTCCACTTATTAAACATTACATTTCATAATTCAGTTTACAAGTGAAACTATGGGGAATCAGAAAAAGCAGTTTTCTCTGTTCAGAACAATGAAATGAAAACATTCTTGCAAATGACACTGAAACAGTGATCTATAGGTTTTAAGGGAGGAGTTTGTTTGGTTTTTGGTTTTTTGTTGTGTTTTTTTTGTTTGGTTTTTTTTTAAATCAAGCCATTGTAACAACACAGTGGTGTCATATTGCAGTTCCTCTAAAAGGAGAAAACAATTGTACACACCTCCTAAAAACTGCTGTTAGTGCAGAAGAAATTACATTACAGACCTTCAAGTTTAGTTTTCATCTAACCTTGTTGAAAAACTAAGAGCATCTGGAAAACATTTTAAAAGTAGAATATGGATAGAAAAGTAAGAAATTACTCCAGTAACTTACAAGAGAACATTGAAAGACATTTCAAGAGTTCACAAGGAAGTAGTCACAGTATTCTTAGTAAACTTTTCCCTTAAATCCACCTCCAGTATTTGATAAGGTGTGGCATAAAAACAATTGTATATTAAAATTTTAAGACCTACCCATATTTGCTAATGGTGGGCTCAAACTCTTAGTGTTAGTTCAAAAACAGAGGCACTCATGAGGAATTTCTTCGCACAAGAATTTTAGGTATAATTAACTTTAATAGAAATCTTTTCCCAGGTGCTATTTTTCAGCTACATCAAAATGTAAATTTGTTAATATTTTATAAAACATCGGAGTATTTGTTAATCAACATGGGGTTTTTTTTGGTGGTGCCCCCCCCAAATACTTCAGCATTACAAAAATAATTCTCAACATCACTGGACTAAAAATGCCTCTTCTTAGAGTCATCATGTTACATCATTTGCAAGTACAAAGAATGTACTGGTATGCCAACATCACTATTTTTACTTGCCTACTTATAGAATCTCAAATTCCAAGTTATTCCAAAATAATGAAACTTTACGAGAGTCACTGTAAATTGTGTATTTACACTATAAACAACTTCTACTATATTTGCAACTTTGCATCAATAGTTTAACATAGATATTTTAAAAGCACCCTTACAAACAAAAGTATTGCACTGGCATCATAAAAATTCACAGTAAGTTTTAACTTCCAGACCTTAGTAAAACAGTGCAAGAGCTTTTCATTGTGCAAGAGCTTTTTACCCAAACATTTCCAGGTTAGTAAAAATAAAAAAATTCTATATTACATGCTGTGAATTAAGTTTGTTTTTTAGTTCTCACTTCCTAAGAGATCTAATTCATGTTTTGCAATGGTGAAAAAAACCACAAACAACTATCCAGTCCAACTCTGAAATAGATGCGTTTGGCAGAGATATGGCTCTGTGTGTCCATTTTATAGAGTCCACAATGGTTGCAGAGATTATTCCATAATGAGAGAATCCTATTGCATTGAGTAGGGAATTCTCTTTCCGTAATTTGCAGCACTTCCCCCACTCTTAGAGGCAGTAACTTCGATAGTCGTGTCTTCAACAGATCCTGAAGATAATACATTAAGAAAAGGTTACTCCAAAATAGTCTTAGAATAAGTAGTCACATAAAACTCTAAACTGTTATTTAGAAGTATTTTTCCTCATGTTTAACAGCCAATTGGGACCCAAATAAAAGACCTATCAAGTCAACAGCCCATCTCCAATGGTGACCAAGTGCAGATGTCTCAATAAAGGCATAAGAATACAGCATGCAACTAATATCTCCTCAGGATATTATCTCAACTGCCACTTACTGCCCCAGGTCTTCCTGAGCCAAATATATTATCTTTGTATCTCTTCTGTTGTTTTCTCTGGCTTTTTGAATGAGTAAATTTTTGTCTGTCACACTGTCCCATGTCAAATAGTCCCACAGTTCAGTTACATAGCATGTGACAACTCGTTGGTTCCTGCTTTGTCTTGGGAGAGGCATTCCCTATGTACCTTTTCCATACCACTTATGACTGTATAGACCTGTAGAGTATTTTATACTCTGCATCTCTTTTCAGGCTCAAGGATCCCAATCTATTTGTTATTCCTTTAATAGAATTCATTCCATATCTTGAGAATTCTCACCCTTCTCATTCACTTCTACTATATAATTTTTAAGAGAGGAAATAGGAACAGTATGCAGTATTCCATTAATAACTTCAAAAAGGTATTAATGGCAAGAACCAGAAAATTATCAAAGTGACAAAAATGCATAAATAGTTTCTGTAATGAACAAATTTCCTTATTAAGGCAACAGTTAATTTTCCAAACACTTCCCTTCCCTGCCCCCCCAAATGTTAGGACAAATCTCAAGGTAATGGCTCAGGAAGCTTTTCTAATAGCCAGTATGGGCAGTGGGTGAGTGAGTATTGTTTTTCTTTTTTTGTTTTTTCCCTTTTTTTCTCTGTGTGTGTGTGTATGTGGGTGGTGGTGGTGGTTTTTCCCCTCCTCTCTCTTGACAATATCTGCCCAAACATGTTTAACCCGTCTGGTTAAGTTCATAAATATCTCCAGATGGGGAGAGGATTTGGTCTATCAGGAAGGGATGATCTGATTCAGACAGTTGTTTATGAGAAGATATAAAGTACTTCAGATGAACTTGTTTCAAAAGGGAACCCTGAATTATCTTTGCAGGTGCAACTGTTTGTTACCCGTTATTCTACCTTGAAAGTTAAAATCATAGAGTTTATGTTACAATGTGTAACACAATTCTTATACACGCCTTCTGTTTTGGTTTCTTCGGAATTACAATTACTAATGCAATTGTACAGAAGTTCATTTACTGTAGCATTAGAAGCTACTGTTTACTTGGGAGAATTTGTAGTAAAACACTCTATATATCTGCCTCTATAGGAAGTAACAAACCATAGATTATTTCTAATTAAAATCAGTAACAAGACTTGAAATACTTAAAAATCATGGATAACTTTCACTACTAGAAGTTCATTACAACAGAATATGCATCTATATATGCATATTGAAAGTAGGACTATCTACAGAGATAGTATATTATCTACTGAACTCAAGACCTATAAGCACCATAATCTTTAGATGAAGAAGATTAGGCATAATCATTTACAAATATAATTTCTTCCCTGCAAATATGGATCTGTCAATTCTAAACCCATTTCAGGAAAAAAAAAAAAGTCTAAAAAGGGGAGAATAACTCATTTTCAACAGCCTGTTTTCTAATTGCAGATATAGTTAATAATAAACTAAATAGCAGTAACAAATCTTTTAAAGTTCTATTGCTGCTGTTCTTTTCCGCCTCCTACAAGTTTTCTATTAAGCAATAGTTATCTATATTCTATCTCCCTACTGTTAGAATTTCCTCTCAAGAAAATTCAGTGGCTTTCATGAAAGAAGATGATTTCCACATGAACTCTTCTGTAAACCAAATTCAAGATTTAGTTTCAAGGAGCAGCAGAAAAAGCTGACCTTGTTCAGAATCCTTGAATAGTTCAGACACTTGGTGCTTTTACAGTTCCTTCAGAAAAGGATTTTACACAGTGAAGTGAAAGCTTGACTTTTTTTTTTTCATTGTCAAGGCATTAAGCATGCTTTTCTTCCTAAATAAACATGCCATATTAATGAGCACACTAGGGATATTTTGAAAGGCTTGATGATCTTCAATGATGTTTTGAAGTTGGACCTAGACACTTTCTTTGCACACTGAATAGTCCCACATCTTTTTCAGATGACTGAGGTTCAAGACAAGTAGTTTAACAATTGATTGCCTTTATGAGTTTCAAACTACTAGCTACAACTCTGTCCCTAAGTTAAACACAAGTCAGCATTTCACTTTTGTTGTTGTTTCTCCAAGAAAGAAGCATTTCATGTTGCTAAAGAGGGAGCTTCCCCTCAGAAGTGCTCATGTGGGCAACGGTTAATGGCGATTTCATTACCCCACACTTACTTCTGGCAACATTTACAGTTACTGTCAGGACCACTTCAGGACCAGTTCAGAACCGCACAGCTTCCATGCTTGCAGTCTGACAGACCTTGCAGTAAGCTCTCCGCATGCCAACTCCATCACGCTCACTCACGCTTTACTCCAGCTGGCCTCTTCCATTCTTAGACGGTCTACAGGAAGCATCTTCCCTGCCTAATCAAATTTGGGCCACCTCTCTCACTCGATTTCTGTTATCACCTGAGTTGAGAAAGATGCCTCACAACTTTTTTTTTTTTTAAAAAGCGTCAACTGTGAGCAAGTGCTTTAACGTAACAAGTTTTTAATTGACTCTCAGGTAAAAGAGTTCTCTCAGGTTCTAGACAAACTTAAGGTTCCACCCCCGCCCCCAGCTTCCCTTCCCTTTCGCTGGAGGCCGGTCCCGGCACGGTGGCACGCCCCGGGACTGGCCTTACCGCGGCCCGGGGAGGCGGCCTCCCCGGCTCTCACCTGCTAGAGTCGGCGGGGCGGCCCCGCGGACCCCCGGCGCGCTGCAGCTCCAGGTCGGCGGCGGCAGCGCGGGAGCGCGGCGCGGGAGCGAAGGCGGAGGAGAGGCGGAGGCTGAGGCCGTGCACCAGCCCCCGCAGCAGGCTGTCCCCGCGACCCTTGGGCGGCGCCAGCCCCACGTCGTCGCGCAGCTCCTCCGGCGGCACCTCCAGGTTGCCCGCGTACCAGAACACCCACCAGATGAGGCTGAGGAAGATGCCGATGCCGCCCGCGTAGATGAGCAGGTCGGAGAACACCACGTCGGCGAACACGCCGGCCAGGAGCACCGCCAGGCCCAGCGCGTCGAAGGCCAGCGCCAGCCAGAAGGCGGCCACGCAGCGGCCCAGCCCGCCGGGGGCCGCCATCGCGGGGGAGCGGCGGCACCACCGCCGCCTCAGGCCGCCCGCACCTGAGGGGAAGGCGGGGCGCGGCGGGAGGGCGGTACCACACCTGAGGGGGACGTCCAGGCCACGCCCCGCCGCTTGCACCTGTGCACTGGGCCACGCCCCCTCGCGGAGGGGCTCTCGCCACGCCCCGGCGGCCGCTGAGGTGGAAGGCGGGAGGGCCGCCGCCCTCAGAGGCGGCCCCGCGGAGCCCCGCTGCCACCGGGACGGCGCGGGCGCTCCCCCCTCTTATCTTACGCCGCTCTAAGCGTTGCTGACCCCTCGTTGGCCGAGGCCCGGTTCCTACAGCTGGCCTCTCCCCGCCAGCGGTGTTGGGCGCCCCCTGACGGGCCCCTTCCTCCTGCCCGGACTCCTCGAGGCCGGCGAAGCTGGCTCTTCCAGGCGGTGCTCCGCGTGGTGAGAGAACAGCGGGAGCGGGTGTTCAAGATCGGTCTGTAGCGACTGTCAGCATCTTGGAGTTGAGGCATCCCTGGGAAGTGGTGGTTGCTGCCATTTCCTTGTGCAGGTGGGCGCGGGACAGACATAGCTGGACATGTTTAACTTTCCAGTTGAGGCAGTATAGCCTTGTGAAGGGGGTGAGGCCTTTGCCTTAGTTTGCCAAGGCTCAGACACCCTAGAAGATGGTCTTGAGTTGAATGTGCATGTTGTAGAACTCCACACTTGCAAGAGGAGGCAGCAGAGGTTTGCAAAACAGTTATAATGTGTGTCTGCAAAGTCATATAGACTGCTTTAACTATGTGCTTGAGGAGGTTGGCTTAAAAAGAGTAGCTAGAATACAACTTCAGGTTAACAAGCAGGAAACTAGTTGTGAATGCAAGATGAAAAATCCAGCAAGTAAAACAGTTATGTAAAAGGCAAGATACATATTTCAGTTCACTCTTGTGTCAGTTAATGACCTGGTATGTATCTTTTAACAATCCCAGTCCTCAAGCACAAAAACTATATTCATCTGTAGGCTTCTCTTGCACATACTCTCATGAGGCCCTTATATCTAACAGTTTGTTTAATGATGGGTAGGCCAGACTGTTCCAATAACTAGAAGCATCAAGACAATGTGAAGACTGACAGGCCTAAAAGCATATGCAGCTTCCACGTATTCATGGAAGTACAGTGTGCCAAGAACAATGCTGCTGAGGAAGACTATTCCTCCAATGACAATGAGTGCTGTTTACTATAATAAGACTACAGACTCAATTCCTATCATAGCACTTGGTTCACTTATCGTTGCCCCTGCTGAACACTGAGAATCAAGACTAGGTAAAGCCACTTCTTCATTAGTGACTGCCTGTGTTAGTGACATTATTCCATAAAAGATGTCCTTAGGAAATCACAAGCTGAAATCCTCTTAAAAAGAAAAAAGTTAGAATTGTTCCAAGTAGTTCAATAATAAAATGTCTTTCACTTTGAAACCTAATACCACTTCTGTCTTGAAGAATTATGGTACCAAAAAGCCTATACTGCTATTCTTCTGATTATTTTCAAGTATCTTTTGGATTTTAAAGTTTAAACCTAGCTTCAATAAAACACCTATGGTTCTACTTCTGCCTGACATTATGGTGTTAAATAACCTTCTAACTTTTGTCCCTCTCAAAAGTGTAAAAGAGAGAAGATAATGTACCAGTTACCCAAGTTTGAGTGAGGTTCATATACCTGCTTAGTTCAGGGGGGTTATTCCATTAGAATCAGAATAGCTCTTGGGAAGTCAAGCTAATTTTAGGATTACGTAGTTATTCTGACAGCAGTAGGAATTCTAATAATCATATACAACCCTAGAAGAAATAATCATGACAATTTTGCTTAATCTGAAGATTGATAGGGTGAGAAGGCAGATCTAATTACAATAGAATAACAAATACTGAGGGAATTTAGCAAAAAAACCCCCCACAGTATTAATAATCTTAACTCAGATTCTTTGGAAAAAGAGCTATTTAAGTCATAGTTCTAGCCCTGTGGCATTCTTATTGTGTGCACCAAACTTACCTCCCCCTAGGGCCCAAGATGTAATTAACTTCTACAAAAAGAGTTTGTGAACAAGTTTCTATTTTCTCTGCATCGCTCCTGTCAAGATTTTTGTTTGATAGTATTCAGATATTTGCTTTATTATTAGCTGTTATTCTTCCCAGTAATGCTGAACTTAAGGGCTAATCTGAAAATGTAAGTTACATAATCACCCTCGTCCTACCAAACATGCGTGCAAATATAGTGATTTCTGTAAGCATGGCAGAAGGCTTACAGACCAGCTACAGGCATAAACTAGTCTATGTTTTTTCTAGACAGCTGGTATTTTTCTGCCCTATTTATCTGTCCATGGAAATTCATTTTTCAGCAAGAGCTCAATATTGTTCAAAACATAACACTGTTGAAGTTACTAACACATTGAATATATCTCCATTTGATTCTTTTTAAAAAAAAAGCACCCAGCCATATAAATCAGAGTAGAAGTTAATGTAGTTTTTAAGGTTTTCTTCTCTTGCAAAAGGAGTCATTCAGCAGACTTTTTTTTTGGGGGGAAAGAAAGGCACTTTGGCTTCAGTAGAGTAGTAAGTTGCAAGGTAGCTGCACCAAGTTGTTTCACTGTAGTTTTAGTTTGTAATACTTACTGCAGTCTTTTGAAAGGCTTGCTTCCTGACTCCAGTTTATCTCGGTGAGGAACATGAGTTAGTTCCCACTTTAATACAAACACGGAGAACAAATGAGCAATATAGAATAAATTCTAGTCAAAACAACCACACTGTGTGCTACTAAAGAAAATATTTTGGTAGTATCTTTATTAAACCTTTAAAATAAAAGCAAAGGCTCCTTGCAGAAGCTTGTCTTTAATCTAACTAAGAGTTTAGTTGCAGCAAATTTTAATAATAAAACCAAATACTTTTTTTTTTTGAGCGTTGATATTTTGAAAGTTACTGACTTCCTCTTCCCTTCTAGCCCCTATATGGCCACAGCTTTCAGTGCTTCTAAAAAGGACATGAACTCACTCACATGAATGATGAAGTCGCTCACAGTAATTATACACAAAAAAATTTTGACTATTACTCAGCCTCCATAAAGCACTTAATGCAAGGATACATGAGCCGTGTTACATCTTATTTAATTGTCAGAATCCTGGATACTCTGCAACATAAAAGGAACAAATTCTGCTATATAGTATATTATATATATACACACTTTTTCCCCAGTGGGTTAGTTTGTAGCTGTGTCAATCAGATGCTCTACATGTCTTACCTAGCTGTGTGAATTCTAGTGCTATCAAAGAAAAGGCAAGACCAACTACTGCAGTCCCAATACAGATTGGCTCAAGGTGCTGCAAAATTTCAAGGCAGTACTTGCTAATATTTTCAGTGTGAAGGATGTGTTTTTCCAGCACCTACAAGCTAGTACAGTTCACTATCAATTACTCATATAGAAGTTATGATCTTCATTTCATAATTTTCTGCACACCTACAAATCAAGAAATATTTTTACATGAATGATTAAGATACAAAAGCACATTTCCAGAAAGGAGGCGAGTTCTGTATCTATTCTCTTACTTCGCTATTATAGAAGTGAAGTGATATTTTGCAGCCCAGACTAGAAAGTGATGCGATTATTTTTGGACAAGATCAGATCTGTTAGCATGGATCTACCAGGGATCATTGAGTCAGATTTGCATTTTTGGCTAAGATTAATTTGTTTCTTGATTAAAAAATGTTTATGGTAGACTAGGACAAGAGGTCATGGGTTACAGAAAGTTGACACCACGGATCAAGCAGAATCTTTCCATATTCTTTAGTGTTTCTTTTACCACTTTTTATGTAGCACCCAATTACTTTCTAGGTAGCAAATCTGTTGATATGGGACGTCCTACATAGGAGATGGGATAGGTTTTTTTGAACTCTGCAAATTAGGCTGGTTATATACTATTGATTAACGTTCTTGTCTCTTACGACCTTTTTCCTATTTGGATTTGAGTAAAATACTGCTAATGAAGATTTTTAGCACCAGGACTTCTCATCACTAATCTACCTTGCATTCTCACTTTGAGAAGGATGTGAAGTAATCATACAGAGAGCAACAATTTGGTTATTCTATAACATTTCAAATATATAACCTTTTAGGTCTGCAGTGTGTATTTTTCATGCCTTTATGGCACTAGTTCACTTAGCTGGCACACCTGAAATTCGCACAACCTTTGGTGTTTTTCAGATGGAAGAAATAACAGCATTGCGACCAGCATGTAGGGACACCCTCAATTGTTCTGGTAGCTGAAATAAAGCCCAAAAGTGACGGTAAGGAGATTTTGCTTGATGTCATAAAGTGTAAATGATCAAAGCATACAATGCTAAAAGTAAAATTGTCCGTAATGTTGTTTTTTTTGTTTTGTTTTTTAAAAAACAAATACCCTAGGTAAAAATAGCTACAAAAAGATACATTAAGTATGATTGTTATCAGGCTGCTAACTTAAATATCTGGAATAAATTGATAGATGTCAACCTGTTTTCATTATATTGAGCAATTTAAGAAAAAATGGTAGCAGCTATTTCACATTTTAAATCACATGTTAAATAGATTGCTGCTCTTGGTGTGCATGCTTTGTGCTTCAGCCTTTGTCTGTTCCAGTACTAAGCTATGCTTCAGGCAGATATTACTTATAAAATATTTCTCAGCTTTTTTTCCTGGAATAGTCCCCTCCCTGCCCTTTGACACTTAAAGAATTTGATTGCTTTTAGTCTGGGCCAGGAAAAGATAAAAGGTAAGAAATAGAGCCAATTAAGATCATGAGTTTTATTTGTTCCAGCTTGTCAGTTAGAAGGAAACACAAATGAATCATTACAGATCTCAGCCAAAAAAGCTCTTGTGATCAGATTTTCTTAAGAAGGTACTTTACTTCATCGATATATTTGTTTACTATACTGAATGACTATATAAAATGTGTTACAACAGACAACATTCACGCTGACTGTGGCCTGCGCACTGTCTTGGGTGCTTGCTTTGGTGTTTTTGAAGACTTCTTGGATGACTGTATTGATTTGCTAGCTTTGGGCGTTGCAAAAGACTTTGCTCCAGGCTTTTTGGGAGACTTTTTCATCTCTTTTTCTTTGATTCCTTCCTTTGGCATTCTGAGCTGCTTGGGTTTTTTCTGTTTTGGTGATGTCTGCAAGTCTGCACACTGTTCTGTAACTTTATGTTTTGTCTTTGGAGTCTCCAGAGCTAGAGGTTGTTTCTTTCTCTTACCGAGGGGTGTTTTAGTTTTCTCACCCAAGTTGTCACCTTCTTCTGGACTTGGTTCCATTTTCTGTATTGAAGACACACAAAAAAATTACCCTTCCACCTAAGAAACATCTTTACTGTTTTTCAAGGAGGAGGATCAATAAAAACCATTACAAATGCTTTCTATTGATTGAATTTGGGCCCTAGCCCAAATAATTTGTTCACATTTCAGTCTGGAAGCAGAGGATTAAACACAGAACTAAATCATGAAAATAACGAAAAAAATCACAAGAGAGTAAGAAATTGAAGATTTAATAGATGCAAGGATCCTCTTGGCCAGTCAAGTCACTGACCTCTGCTGGCACAGCTTTAAACCACAGTCCTCTTCTTGCCACATTTCCAGGCTTAAAGATTGAATAGAGATCAGCTCTATTTGAAGTCCAGCTGTACACACACAAACTGACTGCACTCTTTTATTTGTGCACTAGGCCTAGCATTCCCTAGAGTTCATCACATGTTCCAAAACGGCCCTCATGAAAGAAGGCTGCTGTCATCAGAACAATTCATACAGTCCAACTCTAGCTGTATCTATCCCAGGTCTCTGAAAATAGGGCTCTGGCAATCACATCACATGAGCTGATCTAGACCTGTTGCATGAGAGCAGCCTGAAGCAAGCTGTATGAAATTTTTTTGGTGGGCCTGCACATAGTCNGATTCTATGATTCTATTGTATGATTCTAAGAGGTACATCGTTAGAGTTTAAGGATATGCTCCAATCATGAACGCAGTATAACTAAGTTGAATTTGTAAGTGTTACTGTTTTATTCATCCAAATATCTTTCCTAGATATTTGTTAAATGTGAGTATTATCAGTCTGGTTGTTTTGCAGACATGTTAATGACATGATCCACATCATCTCCAATACTGGCAACAATAAGTCCGTACAGTATTTCATGCAAGCTGCTAGCTCTCAATTTATATTATGTGATTGTTAATGTTGCATATTACTATCCCAGATAATGTTACTTGTTTTTCCTCAAGTTTTGCACTCCAGACAGAAAATGATACATTAAAATACATTAAAATTTTATCTTACAAGAAATTTTGAATTAAAAATTTTATTATTTACTTGATTAAGTATTAACCTGTTTCTCAATCATTTACTCTTTCTTCTGACTTCAGGCTTGTTATTTGACCTAGACAAAGTTGCTGCTGTTCAGAAAAATATGTAAAATGACAATAACCACTGGCTTCCTTTGTCTGTAAGAGGGGTTAACAGAAAAATAAGACCCCCTCAAAACCAAAAAAACCCCAATACATCTCCCCAAGGCATCCCCCCCCACATACACTCAACTCTTGCTTTCATGATATATTCACAAAAAATCCAGTTCACTTCAAGTGCACATTGTAAGGAGCAATGAACGATTTAAACGGTTCAAAATCCTTAGTTTTAACTGAAATGTGAGTTTCTCAATATTATTAAACAATTACCTTCAGCTCAGCTAAGCTGGTTGTTTGCACAGGCACGAGTTGTGGAATTTCTTCATCATCATCATGATCACCTGGTTCTTGGACTACTTCTACTTTTTCTTTTATCACAAGCTCCTTAGTAGCAGCAGCAGGAGGATTAATTTCAGTTGTCAAAGTGACTTGACTTGAATTCAGTTTTTTAGCTGCCTTCTTCGGTTTCTTGTTCTTTCCCTTCTAGAATTAATTGGAAGTACATCTCAGACAAATCCCCAAAACATTTCTAAATGTATAATAATTGTTTTAATATGGTTAAAAATAAGATGGTCTAGCAACATTAATTTAAATATTGTTGTTTAACAGACCTGGACTGGTCCACCATATGTAAAATATGAAAAAATGTGTTATTTTCAGAATTTTATTATGAATAGCTCCTAAGAAAATGATAATAATGTCTGATTACAGTCTTTAAGTTGAATATATATGCTCCAAATTTATTTTAGACAAAAGAACATAATAAGCAAAACTCAGTACAAAGGAATAGCCGATTATTTTCTTTTTAAAAAAAGTGGGGCCCCCCTCATATATACAAATATGTGCTCTTGTGAATTATTCAGATGCCACTGATTAGCCAACAAATAATGGATGCATAGTCTGAATCCATGTATATGTTAATGAGTGTATTTTCAGAACACAGATATGAATAAACAATACAAGCAAAAGTGCTAAGAATGAATCTCAGCTCCCTACAATTTAGGGCTAGAAACACTTAACTTAGTTATTTCCAGTTTGCTTTATAACCTATCAGGGAGCTTCCATGATTTTGTTAGTATTACTGAGTATTTGAAGTGCTCAGAGTCAGGAGTGCCTAACCCATTTATAGCCATAAATGCCTGGGATCAACTGCTAAAACATTTAAACCCAACACATCAGACACTATAATACATAAAAGGAAGCCAAAAAACTAGTTCTTCTGATTTTATAGAAATTTGAAGAATTTTTTTTTTTACCTTTACTTCCTTTTTTTTGAGAGATGGCTGTCTGTCAAGCTCATCCAAGTTGGAGATATTTGCCGTAAAAATTGGAAGTGCAACTGATTTAAGTGTTTTGAGGTGAAGAATTTTTACATTTTTCCAATTCTGCAAAAACAAAACCAGTGTATTATATAAAAATAACCAGGCTGAATTATGAACTGATGTGGCTTTAATGCAGTCAATCAGCAGTACCTTTGGTAACTTCTTAGCAATCACCTCAGCTGCTGCAATGATGTTATCTAGTATCTCATCAGCTTTCATGCCAGTGTGACCTATACGTGCTGTACTGAAAGAAGTGAAGAGTAGTATTTATATGGGGGCAAATAAACATACTGCGAGTTTCTTGTTCTTAGGCATATCCAGAGATGAAAAAAGCCCACTTACCTGCAATTATCTTAACTTTCATAAAGGATGGCTGGCTACTGCAGAAGTCTTTTGTAACAACAGTCAAAATAGATTTAGCTGTATCAACCTTTACATATTGGGGTATGCAACTTCTGCCTTATATTACTAAGCATGTTACCAATTTAGATCCTTTTAGACGCACAATAAATGAAAAAAGTCTTACAAGAATAGAATATTTTGGAAGTAGTTTTCATCTAATTTAACAGTAATATTTTTCTAAGATTGTACATGCTGTTTGACAATGACAGTTGCCTAGAAATTCCTCAGGTATAAGGAAAAAGAGACAAAAAGTAAAATGTTACAGTAAAACTTCTTAGTAAGTAGAACTACTGATTTCTTTATACAGATTAAGGTTCAAAATGTTGTTCAAGTGAAGTATTAATTTACTCATACTTACTAGCAGCACCCTTTGTTGGTAACTGGGAGTGTGGTCCCCTGGATATGTTTTTGTAGTTCCTTAGCAAGATTTCTGGCTTTCAGGTTTACAGATAAAGGTGCCCTAAAAAAGAAAGAGGGGAAATTAAAAAAAAAAAATAAATTAAACAACATGAAACAAACAAAACCAAACTAATCCCCCCCCAAAACCAAAACTTTTTAAGATTAGATGATTCTTAGTAAAAGATAATGCAAAACAGATATACAGAATTTAAAGACCTACTTTTTCCTTTCATAAAAGTGTTTTCCTAGATGTGAGGGCAACAGCCTTCTAATTCGGTCATCAGACAGAAAGAGATCAAATCTGTTCAGGAGGCGACGCTTTGCTTCAAATAGTTTATACTCTTTTTTGAGAGTTTTGTATGAGATGATCTGCAATGCAAGTAACAGTTTAGTCCCCACTGCTGAAAACCCAGCCTAGAATACTTCTTAGAACTGCACAGCATTAACTTGCGTAACTAATAGTCTATCATGGTGCATTATTGTAGAATGCTGAAGACAATCAATAGAAAAAGGATACACTACTATTTGTTTTAAGAATCAAACAATATGGACCTCTTGCATAGTAACTGCAAATCACCAAACTGAAGTTGAGTACATCTAAATCAAGGTTAAATACAACAATAATTTTCTAGTTTTATTGCTAGTAGCGTAAACAATCCAATCCAGCTGCACAGAACTCAAATATTCTTTTACATTTTGAGTTTTTCAAAGTAAGTCTTGAGCATTTATCTAGCAATTATATCTGATTGCTAAAGATCCTGTTTCAAATTGAAGAAATTATTCTGATTAAATTTTGAAGTTTGGAAAAACTACAGTTTGAATAGTGAGAAAAATCTTATTAGAGATCATTAACTCAGAACAATTGAGATTACAATATTAAACAGCAGAAAACAACAACCACTTTCCCTTTTTGTTGGTACAAGAGGGAAGAAATAACAGTACTATACCATTACAAATCTCTTACCTGGCTAACACTTCTAATCCCATTCTGGATTAAAAGTCTCCTGTACAGATTTTCAGTCTGTTCTGCTGATAAATTTGGTTCATCCTTTGTGAACAGGCAAACCTCAGCTGTTTCTGGTCGAATGCCATGGGGCAGTGGTCTACAAGGAGAATATGAGATGGACAGGGAATGTCTAAGAGGGGAAAGAAGTTTTTTCCAGAACTAGGTCTACACCAAGAGATCATTACCTTTTACCAGGTACTACAGGGATGCTAGATTCTGTTCTTTGCTAACTGCTAAACGTCCTCAGTGGAACGTGTATTTTTTTAAAGCACGCAGAACTGTAAAAGTTAAACTATCATATAGCATGGCTCCAGTCAGATACACTGCTGAATCCATCTGTCCTGCCAGGAGCCGTTACCACACAGCTCCTGGGAGGAAAAGGAGGACTATCCATTCTCCTCTTTACACCACGGCTGCATCCAGTCATTAGACAAGTCTTTGTAGTACTGGGGCCCAGATAAATAGAGGTAAATTTTCTCAACAGAGCACGGCTACAGCTTAAAAGAAAACTTATAATTCACATTCGGTTTTGGGTATCCCAGGAAAGAAGAAGGGGTCTCTGTACTGATTTGGTGGTGGGTTAAGACAAAGAAGAAGTTGTTTTCTTGAGCTTCAGGACTGAAAAGCACATACCTTGTAACTGGCAACCACACACTCGGTACTCTCTGTGAGCATAAAGCAGAGCCAAGCTTCCAGTTAGACCAGAAGTGGGGGTGAGGCAGTGGCCTGGCTCGACAGTTCTGGCTCTCGGCTGGGGCACGGCCAGGACAGGCCGTGGCAGTCAAACCCCTTAAGCTCAGAACCAGCAGAGTGCTCTTTTCCAAGCCGCAGCCACGAGTAACCCCCGTACCTACACGGCCGAGGTGGATTTCTTACATTCTGATGAGCTGTGCCACCCGCGGGACCTTCCAGACCGTCACCAGGAGGTGGACGTTCTCGCTCTCGTTGAGGAGCAGCGCGTCTCCCTTGGCCTTGCTTCTGGCGAAGGCCAGGAGGGCCTCCACCGCCTTCTTCACCTGCAACGGCACGACAGCGGCAGCAGCCGGAATCAGAGCCGAGCCCGGCCCGGCCGCGCTCCCGGCCCGCCGCCCCGCAGTACCTGGCCGCGCTCCAGGTGCTCGGGCCCACCCGCCATGGCTCCGCCGCCGCCACGTGCAGCCGGCGCACCTGCGCACACGCCGCCTTCCGGGGCACGGCGGGGCACGTCCGGGGACGGGTGCGCGCGGGGCGGGGGCGGGGCTCCCGGCCCTTCTGCCCCGTGCCGCCCCTCGCGCTGCACGGCGGGAGGCGGGCGCCCCGTGGGAGCGTGCGTGAGGTGGTGGCGCGGCGCGGGAATGCTGGCTGCGAGCCGGGCGCGGCCGCGGGCGCCGTCGCTTCCTCGGCAGGCAGCCTCGCCCAGGGGGTCGCGCAGCCCCCGGGAGGAGTCACGGGTTCACCGGCTGAGTCAGCTTTGGAGCGGCCCCCGGGGTCTGCAGCCCCGCCTGCTCCAGCAGCGGGGCCGGCCGGCGGGCAGACCTGGTTGCTCAGGGCTGCGTCCAGTCGGGGCGTCGCGGCCACCAGGGAGGGAGGCGGCACTCCCTGTCTGGGCAACCTGTGCCTGTGCCTGAGCCTCCTCACGGTGAAAACAAAGGTTTTGTCGTACTCGCCTTGATCTATTGACGGTGCTGTATTGGTCGAGGCCGGGACGCAGCTGGCCGCCTGTGCTTCCAGGGAACGTGTCTGGGTGGCTCACGGCTAGCTTGCCGTCCCCCGCGCCCTTTCCGGCAGAGCTGCTCCCCAGCCAGTTGTTCCCCAGTGTTGTCGCAAGGGGCTACTCCTTCCCAAATGCAGATTCGCGTTTGCCGTTGTTGCATATCAAAGGTTTGTGTTGCCTAATCCCTCCAGCCTGTCTAGGTCCCTCTGTACGTGAGCCCTGCCCTCAAGGCTGTTAATTGGTCCCCAAGTTTGATGTCATCTGCGAATTTGATGTGACCATGCTTCAGGTCACTGATAAAGATACTGAACAGAACATGTCCGAGCATAAATCCCAGCAGCACTCCATTTGTTACTGGCCTTGACATAGAGTACAAGCCATTATCTCTGCTCTCAGAGCCCCATTGTCCAACCAGTTGTTAGCCATCTAGTTGGCCACACCCAGACCATAATGTTTAGGATACAAGAAGATTGTGGGAGACTGTTGAAAGCTGTGCTGAAGTTGAGGTGAATGCCATCCACTCCTTTCCCCTCATCTGCAAATCTAGTCATTTTGTCATAGAAAGTAATCAGGTCGGTCAGGATGATCTGCAGTTGGTCAATCCACACCGATTGTTCCCAAGGACCTCCTTCATGTGCCCAAAAATCTATTCCAAGAGGACTTCATGATTTTCCCAGGGACCAAGTGAGCATGACTGGTCTGTGGCTCCTGGATTCTCCTCTTGGTGTTTTCTGAAGGTGGGGGAACGTTTGCTTTTCTTCCAGTCATTGGGACCCTCCCTCAATTTCCTTTCAAAGACATCAGCCAGCTCTCAGCACCCTTGAATGCAGCCCCATTGGACCAAAAATCACTTGGTCCACTCAGCAATCATCCCACGTGTCCTTGTTCGGCCTTTTGCTACTACTGTAGCAGTAGAAGTTCTTGTTGCCCTTGACATCCTGGCCTGTTTCAACTGTAGGTGAGTTTTTATCTCCTAAGACAATAGCAATGTTTCTAGATTCCTTCTTTGCAGCCTATTGCTGATTTTACCTCCTATATTACTGTCTTTTTGCACTGGAGTGCTGTTGTAAGTTTGCTGTTTAGCCAAGCCAGTCTCCTGATAGATCTACTTGTTTTCTTGAGTATTGGGAAGGACAGTTTTTATGATTGGAGGAGGTTGTCCTTAAAGACCTGCTGCCAGCTTTCCTGAGCCCCTTTGCCCTTCAAAGCTGCCTCCCAGGGGATCCTGCCTACCAGTTCTCTGAATAAACCAAAGTCTTTCTCTTGAAGCCCAGGGGCTGTACTCTGTTATTCATCTTCCTCACACACCTCTCAGCATCTTGAACTCCACTACGGTTGAGGTTACCACTGACTATCACATACCAAATAATTTCTTCCTTATGTGTGAACAGTAAAGGCAGAACTGCTGCATCTCCATTTCAGTTTAGAAATGCATTGATTGGCTACATGGAAGTAGCTTAGTTGTGGGATGCTTATTCCATCCAGTTCCACACTGGATAAGTGCATTGTTTTGAGATCAAATCTAGCCTGGAACTATTTTGGCCTCACTCTCACAGTGGTGTGTGTGCCATGGCAGCTTTGGGATGTCTGCATTCATCACACAGGTAAGCTGCTGCCTGGATAACGCAGCTGTGCATAACCAGGGGTTAAATACACACTAAATTAAGAGTCTTAGTCATTCACTCCTCTCCTCTATATTTTTTAGTCTTATTTGCCTTTCTAGTTACGGCTTTATTCCTTCTCATCAGATGTCTTCCCACAAAATTTGTCGCCCTGTCAGTGTACCAGTACAAAAAGAAAGGAATTAAAACACCCTAGTCTCTTGACAAGCTGCTTTATGTAGTGATTATGTTTTTGTTCTGCTGGTAGTGTTCATGGAGCAACAATGGAATAGTTGATGGCCTCAGGACTTCACAGACTTAGAGTGAAAAAAAAATCCTGGAAGTTTTGATTTTCTGTTGTGTGATTTATAGAAATGAACAAAATGAAACTGGCTAAGAAAAAGAAAAACTATCATTTGTTGCCATGTAGTCCTATGAAGTATTGATTAGAGAAATTACTGAAAGGCTAGGAACATGTGGAGTAGTCAAATAGGGCAGACTCATTAAAATCTTTTCAGCACTTCTAGAACTTATGCATGTGATATTAGCTGTGGTGTTTTATAATCTGATAATTGTATTAACCTTGCTCCTGTCTCTGCATAGGCTTTGCATATTTTAGAGCAGCCACATTTTAATAAAACATCAACATATTACTGTGACATGTTAAAACAAAACAGAAAAAGTCAGATGACTGGCACATTGCTCTGAAAACAGCCAGGCAAGTCTTGTAAGAAATGATTGAACAGTATGTTTGACGCCTGACTGTACTGGGTCAGCATAGCATTAATAGGATAAAACTGAAGGGACTATTATTAGTGACTCAAATTAAAAATTTTCATATATCAGTCTCATCCAAGTACATTTTTCTGCAACATTTTAAGTCTGACATGACTAAGTTTTACTAGATGTGGTTTAACTGACGTAGTATGATCATTTTCTCTTGAAAGGTGCTTGACATAGCTAATAGAGCTGTCTTGGAAAAATAAGTTATTTTCTGATAAGAAATATTTCTGCTTAATACAGCATGCAATGAATATAAACTATAAAGAGTGTGCTTTTAATTTAGCAAGTTCACAAATTAATAGTTACTCTTACAAGGGAAGTCAGGTTTGTTACTTTCATCAGTATTACCGCTGTACACTAAATATATTCTGCTGTAGCCCTCAATTTAACTTTGTCTGATTATGAAGGTATGTATTTTTCCTTAAGCCATTTGTAACACTTATTTAAATGCTAAGATTTAAAATGACATAATTGCAAGCCATTCTACCGCATTACTTATTTAAGAGGATGTTTCTATATATCCCTAATTTTATACTTTCTCCTAAGCAAAAGGGATGTACAAGTAGCAATTGTTTCTGCTGTAAACAGGTCTTTGAGGTTTAAGATTATACCCTTTGTGTGCATCCCAAAAGTTCCAGTACCAAGCTTGTGTTCCTCCAGATTATTTGATGGCAGATGTCAAAATCCCAGGTCTCTATAAGTGTACTTCTTGCAACAAAACTAGCACAAAGAATATGCAGAAATTAAACCAGGAGTAAGAAGTCCCTTAGAGATCTCAGAAGAGAATCTCCCTGCTAGATCTGGAGTTCAAGCACTAGTTTTCTTTAGATTGTGTTCCTTTGCAATCCTAGCATAAGCCTCTAGCTGTAATCTAATTAACTGTCAGATAGAGGGATGCTTACACTGCAAGTTATTCACTTATTCAAAGACTACTTTCTCAGAAGAACAGAGGCACCTGTCTTTGTGACACAAGCTGCAAAGTTTTCTTGTTATAATGCTTTGCTTATCATCAGTTCTACAGGCTTAACAGATGATAGGAACACAGCCTCAAATACCTTTTTTCATCCAGCAGTTAGTCTGTCATATCTCTTATTACTCTTACTCAGAAACGTGGACTTTTTTAGGTGTATGTAACTGAGGGGCAATGTAGAAAAATCCAATTTACATTGGAAGTTGAAGCTTTTGGGGAAGGAAAGCCAATGAAAGGATATGTATTATTGAAAGTTATATATACACACAACAGATCTTGGGTTTGTTAGCATCAATTTCCATTTTATATTAAGACTAGACTCCTTTCTAGGATTTCTTCAGAGGAAAAGAAGTATTTTGTCAGGTTTATAGTGCATTAAAATACACACAAGGAAAGAAACAGGTTCACAATATAAAATCTTCAGTAGTAACTCCAGTTTTGTTGATGTATTTTTCTTTACCAAATCCTCTATAGCGTATACAAAAACAGCAGAATAAGTAAGAGCCTTTAAGTATCAGTTCAGGAAGAAAACAGTCTTTTCTGGAGTACATTTCATCTGCTTTAACATCATCATTTAAACAGTCTGTATTAAGAACTAGAAAGCCAGAGTAATACAGAATCAAATACTTGGGACATTGAAACAATCTTTTTTTCTTCGGTAATATTCAGTAATAAACACTTATAAAAACACATTTCTCATAATTAACATAGTTTTAAATATATGGACTGGTGTCATAAGTAGTCTAAAACAGAGGTTCTTCATTAAGCAATTTTCGCTGGGCTTTTTATGCCACTGAAAAAAATCTGTAGGGGGCATAAAATTCATGACCAGCAAATACCCCCGTGGATAAACCTCCTTAAAGCAGCCATTTTTCTTACAACACTATTACACCATCAATAGCTTGTTGTTCAAGAACACAATTTACTACCAGAATAAGCGTCTCAGGAAACCGGTGCCATCATGTTTGTGTATCAGTTCCCAATTGTCTGCAAAGATGACCAAGGTAGCTGGAATGGTTTCAAGTAGGTAGTTGATGGCAACGTTAGTCAACTGATCGGTGTACCCATTCCTCCATTTAGTGTGCTTTACTTCTTGTAACTTGCAGAAACAAGTAATTATTTTCCCATTGCAAAATAATTATTACTGCTGCACATTCAGATTTTTTTTTTTTTACATTTAATTATTGTTACATATACCAAGGCTTTCAGTTCAAGGACATACAAGGTCTTAATTTATAGAATTATAATTTATGTTTTTATAAGTTACATCATGGCTATACACTTAAGCCATATCTACACTACAAACTTTGGCCAACAATCAGGGAGAATAGGCGTGATCCTCATCAGTGCCACACTGCACATACAGACTGCTGTAAATGCCATTATACTGGGGGGAAAAAAACAAACCAACTCGCCTCTTTCTGCAGAAACACGCTTACAGTTTTGCTGGTATGAGAGTTACATCCACACCAGGAGTACTGCCAGTATCACGTGCTAGCATGGTTACACCAGCAGTGCTCCTAGAGTTCTTGTAGCTTCAATCCAACTTCTATTTCCCTTTTTTTTTTTTTCCTTTTTCTTCCTTTTTTTCCTTCCTTTCAACTGTTGTGGTTGCACAGCTCCTTTGTTTTTTTCATCTTCAAAGCAGCATATCACATTTTCACAAACGGAAGTATTCAAAATGGTAATTTAAAAAAGTTTATTACATCAGTGAATCAGCAAATAGTATTTATTTCAAACAAAGCCACATTGTCTTTTTTTCTTCTTTCATCTAGATTTAGCTGTACTCAATAGTAGTAAAAATGGGACTCTAAAATGTAGAATGGAGATGAAATGAAAAAGTTGAGATGTAACTGGATTTATGGAAATGGTAATCAAATGCACTTAGATGAGATGAGTAATGGCTCAGACTTTCTATCTACTGGTATTATTTCAACCCACCAGATGATTTTCAGTTTAATAATAAATACTCAGTCCAGCCTCAAAATAACGAAGTTCTAGAATCCCTCATTAAGTTTGCCTAAAAGTGGAAAAATTCTACTGGAGCGTCATGTAGCCTTCAGATGCATTTCAGTGCAAAAAACATTTTAAAAGTTCTAACAATTTAGGAAGCTAACTGTAAGTATTCTCCAATAATGATCTTTGCAAATTTCAAATCCATGAGCTTACTTCAAGAAAGCAGTCAGATATATGGAAATCTTAAGTCAATCCAGAATATGAACAAGACAGTAAGTTTCCTTGGCTTTTAATTTCTTGATTAGTTTAAGATCCAAGGAACTGTGGGTTTTGTTCACTTGGTAGGAAAAAAAAGTTACTTTTAAACTCTAATTTACCAAAAAAATAAAAGCCCAGAGATTTGCAGACATAATAAAATTTATTTAAATTCCATGCATTACGGTAGCTACAAGTGTAGTCATATGAAACTGAAGGACAATAACTTCTTCTGTCCATACAATGTAGCTGTAAGTGAAATGAATGGGAGTTCCACAGTTACAAAGAAACAAACAAAACCAAAAAAACCCCCCAAAAGGTAAATCTATTTCAGTTTTGAGTTATCTGTGAATTCAAATACAGTCACTAGACTGTAAACTTCTGGGGGAGAAGATGGGCTCGCCACAATTGTACAACTGAAAATGTTTAGTTTAAGACATTCTGAAGAAGCTCTTAAGATATCTTTTAATACTTACTACTAATACTCTGGGAAATGAAAAAAAATCTGTTAGCCTTCATCCTAATTGTTAGAATCAGGATAGCAATTGTAGACACTCCACTTTCAAAGTGCAGCTAAACAGGGTTTTATTATGCAGCTCCTTCAAGTTGTACTGAGTAAGCTTTATTTTGAACCAGTTTTGCTTTAATTTCTCAAGAAAAACTTCACTGGTCCTCGTCAGCTTACATTGCTTTTTGATATGCAAAAATTTACAGACTGTGCTTGATTCTGACTCTCCCATTTCAGTATGTGCAAACTCTTAGGGATTTAAATAGTCTCTCCCTCTCAGTTCAGACTGATCTTTAAAACAGAAAGGATTATCCAGCCCTCTAAATTAAAGACAGGGTGAACTGAGTAACTTACATAACTGGCACTTTTTAATTGGCCCAGTTCTCCCACAAAATGCAGCTCTTATAAATACTAATAGGCACTATTGCCACAAATTCTCTTATTTTTGGAAGTTTCACTGATTTACTGGTTGTTAGCATTTTCTGCAGTTAAGAATTTAATAATGCTGAATTTTTATAAAGACACAATATGTAGTTTTAGCCTTCAAAATTGACTTACTGTGTCTAGTAATGATGTTAAGTCAACCTAAATTTGCTGAAGATATTAACAAATGTAAAGCTAATGAAGGTGCCACATTTGCATGAATGTTTTTTAATTTTAAGAATGCATTCAACAAAGGGAAGGGGCAAACCTAATTATTTTAATACAAACTTGGTTGAGTGCCCAATTGCCTCATTTAAAACTGTGTGTGTGGGGAGGCTGAGGAGTTTAGAAAAGTCGAAGTAACCAAATAACTAGGTCACTGGAAAGTTAAAAAGCTAATGCAACTGCGTTACATCCGGATAAAAAACATTATTCAAAAGCAATTCAAATACCGAAAAAGATTTCAAATTGAATAGTTTATTAACATGGTAGTCATCTTTGTAACATGTGCACACACACTCGCACACTCTGAATGATCTGCCTGGAAAAAAGAGGTCTTAATATATATGCTGGGGGAAATTAAACATTAAAAATCCTTTAGATTTTCATAATTACAGGCAATTATGTCCACATCACTTACAAAGCTATTGCCGAATCTTTCCAAGGAAGCAGAATTTGGGAGAAAAAAAAATTCTTTTTGGGAAAATTCAACAGTGGCATAGCAGAGCTCTCAATATGAGAAAGCTGACATAATGTGGACCTTTGCTGTGAAATTTGTCTTTGCAAAATATGGGGAGAAGTTTATCAATGGGCAGAAAATAAGAAGGCGGTGTGAAGTAGGCTTTTGCAGAATTGATTTTCCTCACAGTATTGTGCGGGGTCATTGAGAAAAATGCTTAGTCCTTCTCTGGAACCAGTTTCAGAACTTTTCCAATTGCAATGGTCTTACCTAAACCAAGGAAACAAACAGTAGAGTTACATACATTGTGAAAAGAATGTATAAGTCTCTAAGAATGTGAAAACTTTCCCCAAAAACACAGGCTCTCCAGAGTATTAGAAATAATACAGACAATAAATTGTCATATTGTAGAACAAAAGCACCAGTGTATTTTAAAAACAATAAAGTCTTAAAAATAGTAAAACTGCTATTCTCACAGTAAAGAATACAATGTGGATTGTGGAAAGCCTGCTCTATATTCATCTAAGGAGAAGGCAAGGCAGAATCATTCTACCAAATCTATTTACTGCTTTTAAAGATAATGTATTTTAAATACATCCCACAAATCTATGAGTTTTACCAGGGTGAGCATGAGTTAAAGCCCAACATACAACTCCCCCCTTATCTTTTCTAACTTTAGATAAAGAAACTATGGTATTCATATTGTAGGTGGACATTCCAGGATGCATTAAGAAAACAGTGCTGGTAATTTTTCAAATTCAATCTTTTGTTGCACACAGCACATTTTTGTATGTTATTCCTCTAAAATAAAACACACTTTTTGTTCCTAGCAAGAACTCTGCACAATGACAACAATTAGCTTAGATTTACTTTTCCATTGTTACCCAGACAGTGATTTCCACCAGATACCAACATTTTAATATCTCATTGCCATGCATGACCTCGTGTTTCAAATAATTGTATTTTGCAGCAGTTAATAACTGTTGATCAAGCAGTCTTACCCTCATCTCTTAAGGTAAAGCGACCCATCTGAGGGAAATCTTTGAATGTCTCAAGGCAGATAGTTCCTGCTGTCCTTAAACGGGCAATGCATACTTGATCTTGTTTCACAAAACGGGGCCGTGTCTTACTTTTTTCTCCTGTTTTTTTGTCTACCAAGCAGATTAAGGCCTGTATAAGAAAAAAATTAATAGCTATGAGTGCTAAAATAAGAGTTATTTTTCCTTTACGAACAAAACTGAAGTGGTCTAAGAAAGAAAATACTTAGAAATAAATTAAAAAAAAAAACTTCTAAGATTTACTGCATAAGAGAGTCAATCACGACTTACCACACTTTTCAGAAGGCTTATGCTAACAGTTACAGCCATTTTTGGATCTTACAGTACTGACCAAAGATTCCATTCAAGGCTGGAGCTTTGTTGCATTAGTTGCTCTACAGATGTACGTCATGACAGAACTCCTTACCCCAACAAGTGGATTGTCTATATTCACATCACAACTTAAAAGGACACTTACTGTTATCTCAACTTCTTCAATACAGGTGTGAATGTGCAGCACAGCATTATAACCTGGGCAGATAATGGATTTGTGCTCAATTATCACTATCTGTAAAACAATTAAAAATAAGTGCGTTTTTCCTCATTTCAATTATAAAAGAGCAGAGAATAACCAAATACAGAACTATATTAAAATATATAGTTGAACAATACACATGCAACGAATTTTTGTGGAAGAAACAAATTTTATAAGCAACTAAGTTGTTTATAATATGAAAGTATAAAATTGAAGAATTGGCCTGATAAGATCTTGCTTTCATGATCATAAGTATCTAAAACTTCATTGAGAAGTTACATTCAAAACAAATGGTATTTTAAAAACTCAAATTAATGATGTCAATGTGTTAGGTATATATGTTATTGTCAATTTAGACATATGATAGTGAATAAGAAATCTGAACTGAAACTTCAAACTACAGAAGCTTAGATTTGTTGAAACACAAGCAAAATATTTTAATGCTTTTTACCCATCTATACAGCAATTAAATGCTAGTTATTCTACCTGGGCATCAAATGTGCGTCCAGAGTGACACAGGTTGTTGGGATCACAGAGAATAAATCCTGGAAGGATCTCTTCCTCTTCAATTCCCTTCAGTCTGATCTTTAGATTTTCACCTGGGGCTACTGAATCAGTTTCTACATCATCAGAAAGGATTCCAAGAACTTCCACATTGTGCTTGAAGAAAGCAAAAATGCATTTTTCTCTTGTGAATATTTTAGTCTGGTACAAAATCATTTTAATACAACAGGATTTCAATAAATAATTCCATTACAGTTTAAATTCATTATATTTGGTTCTGCAAGCTTGAGAACATTTAAAATATTTGAATTATGGGTTACTAATATTTAAAATTGCATATTTAATTAAATATCTTAATATAATTCTATAGTATATATTCAGTGGAAAGCAAATTTCAAAAACATCCACTATTTCTCAAAGTGAAACGAGTTTAAAACTTACAAAGAGATGAGAGATACAATGGATGCATATTATCTAAGAAGAATGCAAAAGCCACATTGTTGTATAGACTCGTTACCTTCAAAATACAACAGTCTGAATATTAACACAATCCAGGAAATCCTAGAATCCCAAAATTCTACAAGATTTCCTGGAGAAGATGATAAAAATCCAAATGTATATTAATGAATGCTCTCCAAGCAAACACCAAAATATATTTCCTAATGTTCCTATATGTTGTAATCTCTCTTCTGATTTTTGTATCTTTACACAGTACTAGATAACAACAGAAAAAAAATATTGGAAAGCGAGAGAAGTTAAAAAAGGCATAGTTTCAGAAAGAGGTCTATTGTTCTGACTGAAGTTTCAGTTCAATCCTCATTAGCTGCCAAAGTAATAAAAAAACAAGTGTGTCATCAAAAGCAGTGGCTAGTTATTGAATACAAGTTCTGTAACAATTTAATTAAAGCCCTTTACAGTTTATTAATTTCTCCTTATCAACCCCCAAATAACATGGGTGTCAGATGCGTGTCAAGCAGTTTTGTAAAAAGCCACTGCCTGTTAAATTACCTTAAAAACTGAAAAGCATAATCTCAAAACTGTTTAAGTTTAGTTTCAACTTTCAGCAGCTTTTGAGAAAGGTGGCATACAAGTCAATCTAATTTACATACTTTGATTAGGAAATACCAACTTTCAGTAAGATGTAGATTTATTGTACATTTGAGTATTGAGACATTTTCTAGGGAACTACCTCAGCCTACAGAATTAGAAAAAGTGTGTCAGCTTAAATCAAGAAGACGTCAATAGAGAAGAACAATACTTCCAAACCCTTTTTGTAAGAAACCAATGGAAACAAACACCACCGTTAGTTGAGTACACTATTTTCATCCACTGCCTCTCCCCAGCTATTTTTTCACATAATTCATGTTTATATTTTCACATTCTTTAGGGCAGCACAATGATTCCAAATAGTGACCTTACGTTACAGAACAGCAACCTACCTGCACAAACAACCTATTGTTAACTAAAGCAAACTTCAGGTCTTTCACTGGAACACACTGTGTACTGTTTGCATCCTTTAAATTTTTTCCTATTTCCCTTTGGGGAAGGGAAAAGGAAAAAGGAGGAAAAAAAAAAAAAAAAAGGAAAAAAGAAGGAAAGTTTTGAGCAATATTAACCCACAGCAGGAGAAAGGTTTTGTGGGCCAATTGTACAAATGCAAAGTAAAACACAGTTCAAATAAACTATGATTTGTAGCCCAGCAATTGAGTTTACTAAGGACAGACAATCTGACTTCTGAATGCTAAGGAAGTAAACTATACAACCCCCTCCCCGCCGCCACCCCAAAACATCACCCATGTAAAACATGAAAGCTTAGTTGTGTTCAATCGAGTAATAGAAAATTTTCTGATTTAAAGTAATGAATATCTTTAAGAATCAAGCTCTTTTTCAGGATAGTAACATTTTTTAATATCTAAACCTTACCATACCTTGTTTGGCATCATCACAAGCTGTTGTCCTTTACAAATAGAGCCTGACTCCAGCTTCCCAAGGACCACAGTGCCCATATCCTTNCCTCTATTCTACAGTTGGAAATGTAGACATATCAAAGAAAAAAAAAAAAGATACCCTCTAAAAATACAGTAAGTAGTCCATTTACTACCTTCTGAAAACAGTCCATTTATACTTTCAATCCTATCATTTTAATTTGTACCTTATATTTATCCACAATTGGCAGCCTGATTGGTCCATCAACTGAACGGTTGAAGTTTGGCAAATTATCCAGGTAGGGAATAAATGGTAATCCACTAAAAAAGCAACAGACATTTGTTTCAATTTCATGAGCACCCTCCTATTTAAAAATTACTCAGAATGGATAAATGCAGTCCAACAAAAGGAATTATTTTCATTCTGTCACCATTAAGAACAGTGACCTCCAAGACAGTTAAATCTATAATAACATCCCATCAGTAGTGTCCACTTTACCCTAGCTATCATGTTAATACCCAGGAAGTGCACGTAGTTTTAAAGTTACCTTACAGGCATATTTTACACAAATTACTCCTTTGAGAATCTTGCTAGATGTGTCGTATGTTTTGGAAATACAAAACCATAAGCTAGGTCCAAACATGATTTTCATTAGTATGTTTTAACTGCCATGAACAATATTGGGAAACATGCCAGTGAGAGACACGGCTTCTCACTAATTGTAATACAGCTTCAAGCGAACTGTTCACATCAAACAATTACTCATTCTAGCGACATGTCAACTACAGTATCACTGAAAAATTCAAGGGCTAGTATGGCACTCAAAGTCACAAAGCCAAAGAATACTGCTAGTACTATTACAGAGTCTGCTAACTTTAATCTGCAGTTAGCAAATGCTTTTATTTGGCTCATTGCTTGGCTGAGTTCTTGGTTCCCTGATTGTATTTCCTCAAGCACTTTAGAACACAGCTACAATATACCATGCTATACTTCTTCCTAGCTTTGCTGTAACATTTACTTTTATTGAAATATAGCAAATATCCAAGTTGTTCAATTTAAGATACATACATATACCAAGGACAGAATTCTGACTGTTCCTTAAGGTTTGCTCCAGTCAGTCCTGAGCAGGGCATGAAATGAATATCCTTTTTGGGATTGAAGCCAACTTTCTTCAAAAATGGCACCAGTTTCTCTTTACATTCCTCATATCTATTAAAATGACAAGCAGATCAAGATAAGTTTCAATTATTCCAGCATGACATAATACTATGCTTTAAAAAAACCAGCAAAACCCACAGACATTTAATTTTCATCAGTTAAGTTATTCTGTGAGCAGCAAGCAAACCTAATAAAGCTTAGTGGCCTATTTGCATTTTCTCCCCAATATTCCAGCACAACTTGGTATTGTCCATTCCCCCTCACTCCTCTGCTCCATAAAGCATCATCAGTTTTCTCCATATACTTCACTGGGCTGGGAAAGCAGCAGCATATGCTATATCTGCTTTTAAGCAAGAGATCCAGGCCAAGATAGCAGGACAGACCAAGCAGACAGCTACTGAGGTCATGCTGCAGGCTTTCACTTTAGTGGTGGCTTGGTCTCCTCCAATCTCCTACATAATTTCCTAAGACTTAATGCTATTTATTTCTATTACACTTTTTCCCCTCAGTCAGTTTCAGCTGAATTCAATAATGTCAGAAGGCTGGGGCAGGACCAAGACAGCACAATTGGGCATGCCTTATTCTCTTAGTAAACCAGGCTGATGTTGTAAGGTTGCATACTCCCTCACAGCTTTCCACAAACACTTTCACGATTCTTGACAGCACAGCAAGTTCTCCAAAAGCTCTTCTTACTACACTGTAGAAGAAAACTGTATCCCGTCATTACACAAGTATCTCTAGGGAAGGACTAAGTTACACTTTTTAGCATCCAGCTTAAAGGGGTGAGAAGAAAGATGTGACAGAAGCCATAAAAAGACTTAAGTTTTGACACTTACTAAAGGGTTTTAATTTTTCTAACATTTGAGCATTAAGGCAGAAAAGAATGACTTAATCCTTTTTATTAGTTATTTAAATATTACATATTGACTTTCTAGTTATTTTTATCTGGCTTGTATCATCGCAAGATTCCCTCCCTCTCCCCTTCTCAGACTGTATTCACAAACCACTTCAATATATTATTTGCTTATTCAATTCAGCTGATCATAAAAGAACAACTCCAAATAATACGGGGTGGACACATAAGGTGAACAGGATAATGCTGTTCTTGACAAAACTAAGCTAGGAGTCTAGCAGAAATGTGGCCAAGCAATCAAGGATCTGGCAAACTAAATTACTGAAAACAGAGTCACTTCCTTTTAGGTTCAGTATAAAGTTTCCAAGTCAACAACTAAACTATGTTAGAATGCATGGATTTGTTAGATATGGCTGCACGGATCCAAACAGTTGAAAGTGAATGTTTTAAAGTTGTGTAGAACTTCAAGCTTAGTTGAGAGGCACTGTCTTAGGCACTATGCTTCTGTTTTTCCTGCAATTTTGATAATCTCTGCCTTTAGTCCACCAGTCTACCATTCTTTCAGCAAAAATGGGATGCAAAAAATTGCTTTACTTAGGAATTATTTTATTTCAGTATCTTTTAATATTAAACTCACCTTTCATTACTCCAGTTTACAGTTGGATCATCCATTTTATTAATAAGAACTATTAAATGTTTTACACCTGCTGTTTTTGCTAACATGGCATGTTCTCTTGTTTGTCCACCTTTCTCAAATCCAGTTTCAAACTCTCCTTTTCTTGCGGAAATAACCTAATTAAAAATACACATTTTAATAAAAGTTCTACAATTCTCTCAACAGAACAATTGACAATGGGTAATATTGCCTTATTAAAAAATAACTTTGGGTAGTCAAAACCGGTAGAAGCTTTCAAAATGCACTGGTATATCCTCAATATTACCCATTAGTTTCTGCACTGACATACATAAAAATCACATGACACCTGTGGACACTTTTATGAAGCTGTTAAGTTACTCCAAAAACCACTCAACTTGGTAGACTTAAGATTTGAAAATTTTGCCCTCTGTAACTAAGCAAAAGAGTAAACAAGCAAAAAAAAAAATCATTAATTCCACAGTATATCCAAAGTAAAAGAATCTGATTTGTCCTTACCAGCACAGCAAGATCAGCTTGAGAAGCTCCACCAATCATATTAGGAACAAAGCTCTTATGTCCAGGAGCATCTAGAATAGTGAAGTGTTTCTTCTCAGTTTCAAAATAGGCACGACCTACTTCTACTGTTTTACCTTTGTCTCGTTCTTCTTGGTTTGTGTCTAAGGCCCATGAAAGGTACCTAAAAAAAAAAACAAGCCAAATATTCTATTTTTGTATTAATTTTTACTAAATTAATGTATGAAGATTTGTTCATCATAAAATGTCTTTTTTTTCCTGCTCAACTATTCTAACCACCTCAGCATTACTGAACTTAAGCATTTCCAAGACCAATAGTGACTTTTTATTGAATGCTTTGTATATATAGTGAGCTGCACTGCCCAGTGCTAGCTCTCCCTCACATACTTGCAAGGATGCAATTCTAAGAAAAAAAATTTTCAATAACTAAGTTCTCCAGGTATGATCTAATCTCAAATACTTTAAGCTTTGCCTCAGTTTGAAAAACACCTCTGGATCAAATACAAAACAATTCCTCTTTCTCAGCATAATTAACTAAAAAATTACTTCTGATTTGCACATATTCATATTATGACAACTATTGTTAGTTCTCATTTATTTGCACAAATTAAACAGAGGTTGGCTATGAAATAGACACCACCTTTACTCACCCTATCTTTGATACTTTGATCATATCAACTGTTGTCCCCTCCTAATTATATTTTATCCCATTGGCCATTCACAAACAAGTTAGATTTAAGTTAGACAGATGAACTGAAATTTCAAAAAAAAACCTTATTTAGCTCCTTCAGATTTTGTGAAAATTGGTGAATACAAAGGAGAGACAAAATATTAATACTCTCACTAAGGAGAAGAAAAGTAGCAATAACTAAACTGAACTGGCTTAACATACCAATATTTTTCACCATTAACAGCAGCTTATAATGATCTTCAGCTTGTCTTTTGTATTGACTGGATAATGTCTGAAAAGACACTGCTAACTCAGCTGACCAGTGATCAGGGAAGGAGCTTCAGGGACTATTAAACAGAAAGATGTCCTTTCCAGCTCAAGAGGTTCCTAAGTCAGAGAAAGCACTTAACATTGGGAATTATGGATATATAAACACAGTCTTCCCCAGGCAGTAGCTGGTTGTCACTGGGCGAGGTCTAGATAGCATGCTAGATGGCTTTTGGTTTGTACCAGTATGCATGCTCCTATGTGTTGTAATCTTCACCATGGCCCATGTTTCTGGAAGATTTCAGCCAAGCCAAAGGTCAGGATTTACTCAGCTAACAAGAGTCAAGCAGGAATTTATGTGTGGTAGCTGGATGGAAAAGTCCTTTTTGCACATAGGGTTTTTTAGGGAAAGATGCATTTCTGACTGAAATGTCAACCCTACACTACAGTATAGAATTTTCTGGATCACAAAGTAAAACTGTTCAAATTTCAAGACTCTCAACGCATGAAGTGAGCTAACAAGATCTTTGATAATGACACAGAGGTACATCATACTTTCTGTTGTATATCATGACATATTTTAAAGAATAAAAATAACATTCAAGGAGGCACTTCCTGCAACTCACTCTCTAAAAGAGGAGAGGGAAGAGGAAATCTGTTTTTCAAGCTGTCCAGGGTTTTTGAGGAAGCTCCTGAAATATTTATTACTATGGTCAACACCCAACAGGTGGATGATGCTTGCTCAATAAAAAGAACGTGTGTCGCCCTCTCTCACACATAATACAATTAGCTCAGGTCAATGCCCACCCCTTGAGTGCTCCATTGCTGCTCTACCCCTAAGGAAGTCTTCAGCTGTTTCTATTCCAGAGCCCTCTGAACTCCTATTTCCTCCACCACAGCCAAAAATAGAAAGCTTCCAAAAGGAAAATCAATTTTCCAGGAGTTGTTTGAAGGAGAAAGCAGACTGCTATATGTGCTGTATATACTCACACACATACACAAAACCAAAACCCAATCAAACAAAAGACAACAACAAAACCCAAAGCAAACAAGAGGCCTGCAAAAAATCTGCACATGACAGCAGCATTGTCTTGCCTGGAGGAAACTTAAGAACTGCGGACACTATCTTTATTCATATAACAATGAGATATAAAGGTGACAGCCAAAACTATTCACTCGCTCTCTCCTCATATCTTCCAAATGGACAGGTTTAATCTCTGTCCCTTAGATATCTCTCTGCTATTTACAGGTGAAAAACATACAGACAGAATGACCCCAAGAGCTGCCTGAGAAAAGCATCTGCCTTGTATTCCTTTTTACCAACTAGGTTTACCAAAGCATCGGAGTAGCAAAACCTGTTCCAACGTGAATCACACTGTTTCGTATAGTTTTCGTTAAAGAAGTACTGGAGGAAAACAAGAGATTCTTCCCCCCACACTCAAAACCCATTGCAGCAGGAAGCCAGTGCTACAGGGACAGAGACTAAAAACCAGTTGCCCATTTTCATCACAGTGCAAAAAGAAAAGCACACTATTATCTGCATTAAGTTCATACCATGTTTCTCTGTTTTTTTCTTTAGCTTCTCTTTCATATTTTTCAAGTGTTCTTTTGTCAACCATTCCTGTCAAATACCTAAGAAGGGGTGGAAAAAAAAAAAAGTGCCATTTTACATAAGCAGAAACATAGTTCCAAGCAGTTAAATACTTATACAGATCCCTACAAATTATTTTGAAAAATTGGAACAGCCTGATGCAAGCAGCAGTGGATTCTTTTCTCCACAAAAAGCCACACCATTATCTGATATGTAAAAGTACACCAGTACCAATTTACTAGAAGTATGAGGAATGTCTTTTTTTAAACCTAATTGTAAAATGTTCTGCAGAGGGAAGTTTTGAAAAGGAACTATATCTGTTAAGTCTGTTTCTCAGGCTAATCCAATATTTCAAAAATAAGTAAAAATTGTGATAGGAGAATTTTTCATATATACACATACACCATTTCTGAAATATAAAGAAAATTATTTTTTGTTTCATTCTTTTTAGCTAGAACAAGGAAACAGATATTTTAAGAGCGATCTTTCAGTTATGAGAAGAAGCAAGTAGTGTACCATTTTATTATATTAAAACTTCCATGTTTTTCCCTCAGATATTTCTATCTCTACCTGATCTTCTAATAACAGTAATCTACTTAGCTTATAAGGAAAATTAATGATAACAGTAAATAAAGGGTTAATGAAAAAGTTGGTACAAGCACCCAATTCCCCACCCCTCTTACAACAAAGGGTATTCTGCAAAAATTAAAGACCACAAAAAGCTTAAGGAACATAACACATCAGTAGAAGTGTTAAGAATAGGCATCTCCTTGTACAAGGAGAATACTCAGACACATCAGATAAAATGCTTATTTGCTCTAGTATAAGGTTAAATGTAGCATGACAATTCCAACATTCCAGTTTGGTCAAAACAAAACAAGATGAAAATGCCACGACAAAGACCTCCCACTTTTGCTGAGAGTATTATTTTAAAATCATAGAAATACTTTGCATCAGCAAGACAGCATTTACTTCTTCATGTACTACTTCCCACCCCCCCCTTTTTTTTTTTTCTTCAAACTGTACGATCTAGCTGCATTTATTTACTTTTGTCTCATAAAAGTATTGCAGTCTTTAGATACCGTTTCTACAATAGACTTAAACGATTAACTACTATAATTTCACATTTTGAAATCAAATTAGGCCTGACAATGTTAGCACCAGGGAATAAGGATATTCGGTTTTTTTTTTTAATCTTCACAAAAAGGACAAAGTTTAACAAAGGGTAGAAAGCAGTTTCAAATAGCATTTTAAAATGACGAAGAAAAACAGAGTCATGTTCTAAGAAAAGGATTCCGTTTTTTTAATTTACTAATGTACACTTTTGCATAGTTGTTTCCATTACAAAAGTGAAACTCCTATAGCAGTAAGATTAGATCTGCTGGAATTAAGAAATTCCAAAGACAGTAAATAACTAAATTGACAGGGAGAGTAACAGTTTATTATAAAAATATTAATCTATGCTGATTAAAGCTATAAAGAAAATATTATTCATTTTACTTAATGTATTCTTAATTCACAAGAAAGAACAGCAAATCTAAGTATTTTAAGATTTTCCTTACATTATTTGTCCTCCAATAGTTGACTTGCCAGCATCTAAAAAGAAAAAAAATTTAAGTCATTCACAATTTAAAAGAAAATCCTAGAAAAAGAAGAAAACAATTATGAACATTTAATTTATTTCCAAAGATATATTTTTTTAATTGTAATCTAAGTTTTTTGAAGCATCTCTCAGCTTCCCTTGTTTCCATAATAATTCATTGTTGATTCAATTACACTGAATTTTGAAAATTCTATTTTCATACATATAAACGTGGCATTACCCATAAAAAAAAAAAACAAACCAACCTCAACAAGCAGTGATCCAGCAAAAGTGTGGGTTAAGAGTTTGGGAAGCTCTTGCAAAAGCCCTTTCTCTGCTTCCTTGCTCCCTTGTCCCTAACTTCTGCAGGCTGCTCTTCAATATTGGGATGTACCTCTGCCCACTGCCTTTTTACTTTGTGTGACTCCATCCTGAATTTACCCGAGGACTAAGTTACAGTACTTAAGGTGATAAGAGACTATAGAAATGAAAATATAGAATTTACTGTAAAACTTGTGATTCAGTAATTCTTCTGTACTTTTGACACCACTTAAGATTTTTCTGAAGCTTGTTGAAACTATTCAATTGGGACATTTTACTATAAATGCTTCTTTTGAAGATGAATTATGTTTATCTATTGTTTATAGCTCTACGATTTTTAATATTTTGAATAGTAATTTTTGAATTTAATAACAATTAATAAGAACCCTCCGAAAATATTCAAAACAAGCAGAAAAGGAGCACTGCCTTCTGATTTTGCTCTCTGGATCATAAATACAGATATGTCACTTAAGCACTCAATAGAGCAGGTTCTTGAGAAATTATGAACATGGACACTATTGTGTCCAAGAGAACACAGGCACTCTATCCTTGGCACTCTACCCCTGAAAGACCTTCTTTAAGTTTTTTTATTTTTCCAGAGCAGCTTCATTAGAATGAATGGTCCTATTAATCTCAAGACATGGTGAATACATACATCCCTACAAAGAGAAGGATTAATTTCTAATCCTTGAAGTTCTAGATAATGCACAACACAAAGATCCAATTACTTCACATTCACTTACAACTTACCGACGTGCCCAATGAATACTACATTTACGTGCTCTTTTTTAGGAGCACCTGGCGGTGCTACAACAGATTTTGGTTTTGGTATTTCCTCCTCCTCTTCCATCATTTCCTGAGCGCTTTCTTCAGAAGGCCCTGCATCCCCTGCAGGACCACCTCCTAGCTCTGCTTCACTTGTTTCTTCTTTGTGGTCCCATGACTCTTCCGGGGACATTTCTGTCTCTCCATTTTCCACTAAAAATTAACCAGTTAGATATATTCAAATAGATAATGAAATTAAAACCAGTGAGCATGGAAAAAAGCCCCTGCCCCGAAGATGCAATCAAAAGACTTCAACTATCCAGTCTGTTAATGTCTTCCTATATAAAAATAGGCAACTGCTGCTTGCTTCTGAAATGATTATTACCGGGAGTTTTCAAACTAGCTTGTGTGCTGACATCAGAAAACTATGATTCACAGGGATTAAAAGACTTCTGTTTTAGCAAGGCAACAATTTTACAAGATAAAAACAAATCTGAAGGTCCACTCAGACCATCATGCTGGTCTGAATCCACAGACAGACACAGGCTACCATATGTTTAGAAAGAAAAGGAGAAGGATAATGGTTTAAGTTCTCTCAAAAGCCATACAAATACAAGGAGAAAGATACAATTTCCATGTTCTGATTGCTCATATTACTGATCACTTTAACTTTTTTTTTGATAATTACATTTCACACATATTAATGGTACTATTTTGTAATATGAAATTATTTTTTAATAAAGCACTAATGTTTTTTCAGTGTCCAAGTAATACAGTTGCACCTGTCAATGCATACTAGTGTTCGATTAATTCTTTCCTAATCTAAGTACAAAGACACAACAAAAATTACTAAGGACCAAAAATGCAAAGGTTCAATAAGGTATTATTCAATTTTGTTTGCAATGATACAGCAAAAGCACTATAGTAGTGTTTTATAGTACTATCATAGTGAAATGCAACAATTCTCATCTTACCAACAGATTCTGAAATTTCCATGTTAACAGCAGCATTTGAACCTAGGGGAAAAAAAGAAAAAACAGGAATCATTAAGGACACATATTTACCATGATAGTATCAAGAACAAAGAGAAACGGAGTGACTAAATTAATAAAAGGATAGTTCAGATGTTTGGGCACTTGCCAATGCTATTTAATATACAGATTCAATTTTTAAAATTCTGCTTCACGCAAGCTTTATGACCTTCAATAAACCACTTGGTCTTTAGGTGCCTTGCTTGACTGGCTATAAAATTGTACATAACCACAGATAACCACACTGCCTTAAAATAGTGGTATGAAGATAAAGAGAATGAAGATTGGAAAAGGTTCCCGGAGATTTTTAAAAAGAAGATTCTTTGCAATAATTTTTTAAAAATCATGTTTAATGGAACTGCATTGCGTACTGTCAGAACAGAAAACGATTACCTTCACAAGAGGCTGTCTGCTCCTCTGGAGAAGTCTCTACAGGTGCACCTGCAGAGAAAAATGTTTACCTTTTAAAATACACTGATGTAACCAAGTTCCACACTTAAGCATAAAAGACCATCTCCCAACTTTATTGCAAGAAGTGTATTTAAGAAAAAACACCTCCTCTCCTCCCCTCCCCCCCCAACCAGTACTAAATATAGCCTCCAAGTACAAATCCTTCTAAAGAACACTGCCTAAAAGTTGTGAAAACAATACACAAGTTCTAAAAACAGTTCAAATTTTTTTCCCCACAAGGAAAGATACACTTAAAGCAAGTTTTAAAGGAAGCAGTTTTTCTATTCATAGTATTTTATCTGCCCATCCTTTTTGGGCATGCTGGCTATTTTAAGTGTTAGTATCTAACTGGTGTTTAAAAGTGTCAAAACAGTTTAATTGTATCCAAAGAAACAACGCGTGTGTGGTGTCACAACTGCATGGAAAGGTTCTGCCAGCTTCAGCTTATAGGCATACCTACAATGCTATTGTGCCTCAATTTCACTTAAGCATTGAGTAGAAAATTGAAACAAGCTATTAAGAATAAATTCTTAAGATCTTCTGTAGTTACTAGGCTCAAGAGATTATAAACTCATTCATACGCCTGGTAAGTTTGCCAGTCCTCTTAAACACCATAATATAGTCACATTCTCAGAGGGCAATCTCACCAGTCATGTGCACATCAAAGCCACAAGTATGTTTTTTGGATAGATCACTCAACCTTCTCACACACTAAACCATGTCACTAAACTATATGCTGAGGTGTAACTAATTATTAAACCTACTAAGAGTGATACGTTCCAATTAACAATTACACCAGTTGATGTTTCAGGACATTATTCCATGTGATCAAGGGCCCTTCTATAAGTATCCCTAAAACCTTAACCTATTTACTTTCCTCTTGGTATAAATTCAACTTCATAATTCTTTGAAACAAGTTCATTATCTTATTTTTTTCAGCCACATACCAAATTCATACCCTCTATTTAGCTGTACTCCAGCTCTCCTTCAATCCCATTAAAAAACCACAGATCTTAGAGCATTACTTGCATGATGGGACCTAAAGATAAAACAAATCCCCTCAAAAGAACAAAAACATACAGAGAAGGACCCGATTCTAAGCCTCTTTGCTTTCGCAGTTTGTGTATTTGCTGCAGACTTCTATAAACTGGAGCAGTGCTGCAAAAGCTGGAAGAGGGCCAGAGGACAAAGCTTGCAGGCAGGGTGAATGTGGGTCACAGCACAACACCCAGTGACCAGCAGCAGCGGAGGGGGCACAGCAACACAGAAGAGGAAACTGTTCTGAGCCAAGTTCCCTACCCTCCTGTGTTATATCATATAAGATCTGCACTCCAGGGTGCCAAAATCACAGGAACAAAACTTTAGAGAATGATTTAATATAGTAAGTAAAAGTGTAAGAATAGAATACCTTAAGATTCCTTGTAAGAAATTATATATTACTCCCATTTGAGAGCTGGAAAAGACTCACATCAGCCCATTTATGAGTGTGGTAAGCAGGTGACACAGAATCTAGGTATGAACCTAAAGCCTCTGTTTTGTAACACATCAGAAGATTATTGGCTATTTCACACATACTATGCTTGGGATGCATAAATATTTTCATTACAAGATCATTTCAACAAGCTTTTGATTTCACTCCTGAAATTTGTTGATAACGAAAAACTTAAATGAGTATTTATGCACTTGCCTTGAAACAGAAGCTCTACAAGTGGTTGAAGAGTTATTTAACTCCTTAGAAATACATTGTCAATCAACAGGATTCATAATAAACGCAGTTTTTACTTTCTGGTCTATAACACATCAGGCATACAGACAAGAGAAAAGTTTCTTCACAAATAACAGAGAGAAGGTAGGAAATTGTTAACCCAAGAAAGTCCATCTGTTAAATTTTGTACTAGTCTAGTGCGTAAGAGAATCAATAAGACAGTTTGTGTATGGATCCTAAACAGTACTAATGCCACACAATCAAGGGGCAACAAATATTCAGTTATGTCCACAGCCACTTATTAAATTCTGGTCACTTTGGTACACAAGTGGCAGACATGCTTTGAAAAAGGACACCGAATTCCTTCAAAGCACAAAAGGAATACAAACTGCTCTCTAAAAAAGTTCACTGTAAAGAAACCAAGTAAAAAATAAATAAAGACTCTTAATTTCAAAAAAGAACAGGCTTTAAGTGATGAAAATAAACACCCTGCAGTAATTGTTTACTTCTGATAAACAATTTCAGGTTATGTCAGACACTGGTACATTGTAAACAAATATACAAGAGAAGAGTCTGATTTTAAAAGGTCAGATTTATCATTTGCCCTGTGTGGAAATGAACAGATTGTCTGAAGTATGCCTTTAAGACATTCACCTGAAAAGAAGGATGCAGTCCTACTGCTTCTTAGACCGTTGGGTTTCCGTATTTTGCTCTTTGTCATCCCTTCTCTTGTGTCAGCCCTAGCGCATGTATAACTATTGAAGCTCCACAGAGGGAGCTGGTCTCATGAAAAACTGAACTAGCAAAGAACCTACTAGCTTTCGGGTGGATCAGCACTCTGAAGCAACATATCAGCTGGGTGGAAGAGCACTACTTGTGCCATAGCAGAGAGGACAGAAAGGCAATCTCAGAAATTCAAGGAAAAACACTTTACCTTTAAGTTTCACTTCTGAAACATCTAGGGAATCTCTGGATCACATGAAAAGGAGACGACAATTCTGAATCTAGTTGAAATAGGCTTACTACCTAGGACTCAATACTGGATTAGGACATGAAAAGAAGTCCAAACTCTGCACTGTTCATGTTTGGACAAATCCAGTGAACTGAAGTAACTTATTTTGCCCATGAGATAAAGACATTGTAACAAAATACTTTTAAATGTGAAGTAAACTGAGAAAGGTTCTAAGTAGTCCTTGTAACTTATCCTGATCTCTCCAAAACATTGAAGTGGGTACGCAAAGTTTTTCATTTTGTGTTTTCTGGAAGTCAGGAAAGTAACTAACAACATTTATAGTTAACATAGTTTACTATTATTGTAAAAACAACACATACAGCAAATTAAACACAAATTGGAAAAAACTAACACATTTCAAGTTCAGTTTGAAAATTCTAGGTCCCTATCTGTGAAAATCATTCAGATAGGAATCTTGTCATGAGAGGCATTCAAAATGTAGTTTCTATGAAATCTGGTTTTAAAGTCAGAACATGTCTTAAATGATGCCAAAACTTTACATAATGCTTCAAATTCTTGGATTTACACACAATAAACAATTAGATTTTATATAGCATCCTCCATCTCTCCTCAAACTATAAGTCAAGAACTGTTGTTGCAACGTTATTCACTGTATTACATGAGGTGTGTGGTTTAGAGAGGTTTATCTTTAGTCCTCTTGAAAATCAGAGCCCTAGGACGTATTTTGGAATATCTTTGTTATCAACACCACATGCAAAAATGGATACACATGCTGCATTTATCTACTGGTAGACCATCAGACAAGGGCATTATGTAATTCAGAGTCTTGTCTGAATACGGTAAAAATTATTTTTATTTTTCTTTTTTTTTTAAATACAAAATTCACTGGAGGAGCATGCATGCTCCAATAAAGAGTCCAAAATTGCACAACTTTTAAAACATGGTGATTGGTCTCTTTAAAATACAGCTAATGTTCTAAAACAATACTGCAAGAATCCACTCTGCCTATGTCATTCACACAGCATTCTACTACAGCTGATGAGTTTGTTGCATATTACATCAAGTTTTGTACTTGCATGCATTTTTCTTGTACAATAACCAAAGCTGCACAAGTAGAACGAATTAAAAGTTAATATTCAACTCTGAAAATATTGCTTTAAAACAGCATAAGCCAGGAACTTCATAGCGTTAACAGTTTAGAATGCTTGTACAGAAACAATAGAAAATTGCTTTATAATTAAATTCATATTAGAATGAAAAAAGATTATCATATATAGAACAGGTATAGCTGGTAAACCAGGAAACAATATTAGAAGAACTACAGTTAAAATACAGTATTAAAGTCAAAGTCAAGCACTAAGCAGCAATGAGAACTTCCATCTTTACGTAAACTACCAGATGCACAGAATACGCTGAGAGATGTCTCCGCACAAGCAGATGCTACTATTCAGCGGTTAACTAAAGGTAACAGAAGCAGTTACCTGAGCCACAATGCAAATGCCTTCACAGAACTGATCAGAAGCCATAATTTGTTGCTATGCGTGGCAGCACTCACAGCTCCCAGCCTGCTCTGCTGCTGGAGTGGTAAGAAGCTAGACAGTACTGGTACCTGATAATTGAGGTAGCCTATGGGGTTAATGAAACTGTTTGCACAACAGAGCATAGAGAGATTAAAAAAAAAAAAGAAAGAAAAGAAAAGAAAAAAAAGGCAAATTCAGTTTGAAAGAAGTGTTTTATCTATAAAACTTAGATGGTCTGTACAATGAGTTTGTTGTTGCTCTTCCAATACAGTTATCAAGTTCCTTCACAGGAATTCCTGGAAGGCTGAAGAGTGAAGAAATACACAACACCCACCTTAGGATTCCCATCACCTTTTCATATGTGTATTTTGAATACCTGAATTCAGGACATATTTACACAATAGTCATATAGTCTCAACAGTTTTCATAAATTACATAACAGATGTTTGCCCCCCTTTTCTTTTTTTGAAATGAAAGCATAAAGGGAATTAACACCAGAGTAAAAAATAAAGGTCTCAGTCAAACACACAGAGCATGAGAATCAGAATTTAAAAAACCCCAAGACATTCTTATTTAACAAAAAAACACAAAAAATTACTTTAAGCACAAATAAGTGCTAGAGCTAAACAAAGTATTTAGTATTCAATATTTTAAAATATACAGAAAGAAAAGGTTTTCAGAAGTTCACTGTAATTAAGGCAGTTGTTTTGAAAGTTAACTTTAACCCAAAATTATTTTCTTCTTGTCTCTGCCCTGCTTCATAGCCTATGCTCTAGCTTCACCAATGGACACAGAGATGTACACCCAGTTTTTAAAATGCACAAATGTAAGAGCAGCTTTAATAGTTTTACCATGACTTTCTAAAATTCACAAAAAAATTAGCACTTGCTTTGTATTCATAGGATTTTACTACATGTTAGCTTAGTAAAAGATCCACCTTTTTCCTTCTGCAGTACGGACACACCTTAAGTTTATCTTATCTAAAACCGACATGCTTCTTCACAACTAAGTCTAAGAAAGCTTATGGGGATTTTCAGGGAATATAATGAAAAACCCTTTTCCTTAAAGCCAAGTATTTGTGTGCAGTTGGTAACTTTTTGAGACAGATAGTCAAAAAATCAAGCTCCGTATTAGACGAGTTAAGGATTCCACTCTCTAACAAAGATCTCATAACCCAGTAGGAATAGAAATTAAAAAAGAAAACCAAACCCAAAACAAAACACAAACCTAAGCACCCCATGGATTTTTTAGCAGGTTAAGCTCAGGATATTAACATTTACATGTAAAAGAGTAAAATTTACACACAAATTCTCAGACTGTTCTAGAAAACACATTTTTAATATTGCATCACCTGTCCTAAACTAACTTTTGTATTGAAATTCAATCAGTGTAATTTTCATATAGATCTCTTCAAAACACAGTCATAAATTTCACTGATTAAATTTTGACTGCTTTATTCCTTCATAATAAAAAGCCAAAATAAAACCATTTTTCTATCTTAGCTTCATACAATCAGCTGCTTCTCTTGCTTGTGTGTTCCTCATCACAAAATAGGAGAGAAGTCCCAAAATTCTGAAAATGGAATTGGAAAACCAGATTGCTACTATAATCCAAGAATTATCCCAAATTATTTTTGTCTTCATTTTGATAGAGCAATCAAGTTTTAAGGTAATATCATGCTTTCAAATACGTTAAATCACTAGTCCAAACCAGGGTGCTATACTGCATGTAGTCAGCAGACTGCATGTAGACTCCAGGACAGTTCATCTAGTCCACAGCCGGCTCCCAGCGGTCTGTCTTTTATTGGAGTCATGCAAAGGCCACAAGCATGATGAATTATTCTAACAGGAGCAACACAATCCTGGCTACCTTCCTGGGGACAGTTCAGATGTAGACAAAGGACATCTGTGTAATACATTGGCACCTTGACTGCACAACACAGGTATATTATATCTGATCATCTAGCAAGTCAGTGCCAAGACATACAGCCTTTCTCTGCACTGACCATTTTAAAAGAGGTTGTGCAGCTCATCATCTGGAGAAGCTGATACAGAAGATACACTGCTCTAGATAGTCAAGTGATGACTCAAATAAGATTTTTTTGATAATAAGAATTTATACCATATACTGGCATTCACAGTAAGACACTGATTTGCTGTCATGTAAGCAGTTCAAGTTTTCAGTTATGAAGTATTAACAGTAGCATTACCAACACCCTACTTGTGAGGAAATCATCAGCATATGGCTATTCAAATGTCGATATGAGTAAACCATGCAATCCTTTAATATGATAGCTTCTTGAATGGTGGACTTGTTTTAGACAAACAAGACTTTCTTAGCAAAGTGAAGTCTCTTGAGGACTGAAATTATTGAAGAGTCTTAAAATAGAATCTACAGAGAATGGTGTAAAACAAAAGATGACCAGTTTTCGGGAACACGATGATGCAGGTAACTCATCATCCTATTCTGGAAATGACAGGCTTCAGATCTTGAAACTCCTTCTTTTGTTTCTGATTAGGGGTGGAGGGAGGGAGGGGAATACATGGATGCCCCAGCTAGCTACAGGTCAAGAAAAACAAGGGCAGGGAAAACCAGAAAGATAGGTGCTATATCCATTTATTTACAGCATTTGAAGGCTGAGGATGTCGAGCTGCTTAAACATAGCTATTTCAAAAGTGACTACTGCAGGGGAGTGAGGATATTTAGGGAGTGAAGCAATCTAAAGGGCACTGAATCTTAAGCCAGATGTTTGCTTGGCTCAAGACTGTAGATGCAAGTTGTCTAAACTGTAGTCATTAACAAATATGTTCAGGAATTCACTTGAAGTGGTCAAGAGAGCTATTAAATGAAGCAGTAGCACAAATACCACCAAAAGGATAAACGCTATCTTTCCTTACACTAGCCGCTATGTGTCACACACTTTTTGTTCTTGTTACTTTTGTACTAATGACACTTTTTTCTTACCACAACCACTGCATACCTCAAATCACTGAACAGTTCAGGTTGGAAGCAACCCCAGGAAGTTATCTAGTTCAGTCTCCCACTCCAAGCAAAGTCAACAGTGACTACTTAAAAATTACTTCTAAAAAAGGTGGAGAACTAACATAAAATATAGTAAAGCCCACAGCCCACAAGGAAGCTGTGATCAATTTTACCAAGAACCCTGTGAATATTCAAAAACTATGACAAAAATCGAACCACAAGAATTCAGGTTGATGCTGCTTTTTCAGAAATTTTTCACTTGTCCCATAGCTGAGATTCAAACAAAACTTAGATAACAGAAATCTTATTAATCCTGGGGCGGAGGAGAGAGGGTTTTAACTATTCCCTTACACCTCCAAACCATGCCTTGATATTGAAACAAACAAAAAGTCACCCAAATGCAATTACATCTTATATACACTTACAAAATTAATAAACCATAGTACAAAAATAAATCATAGATGCTACAGAACAGCAAAGCTGCAAGGTGCTGTTGTGGTTAAGAATGTTTAGAAGCCCTAACACAATCTACTGTCATTTTATTGACTATCACACTTTGCCTTAATTTAGTTGAGTTCGCTAGTCCAGCAACTGCTATTTACAGTAAGTTTCCCTAGAAGCACAACTTGTTCATGACATACTTGACATGCTTACTGGAAGGAACAGTGGTGCAGCGATGTCTGCTGCAGACAGAAAATCGAGAAGTCTCTATTTCTGATAGAATCCAACAAAGAGAGATTTTACGCAAATGAGTTTGACTTGGACACAATTTGATAAAAGCAAGTCCTCGCAGCTACAACATTTGGAAGATATTGGTTTTAATCTGTTCCTTAGGTTCAAGAATTTAAACAACATATGCTTTTTGCATATACTGAAATGATAGTTTCAGAATTAGTTTGGAATTAAATTATCTGTAAGCAAAAATTATATTAGTGGTAAACATTGGTCAGATATTCTCCCTAATATACAATTGGCAATCAAAAGAAAGTACACATAAAAAATAATTTAAAATAAACTACTTGGAATGCAGGTCTCAGGAGTTTCCCAATTTTAGAAAGCTAACATCTTGTTCTCTGAATGGCTTCTGTGAGTGTTATTTCAGTGCTCTAAACATAAGTGACAGGAATTTCATTACAAATTACTAAAAACATGAAGTTAGTGTGCTTAAAAGGAAACAGTATTACACATTACAGCTACACAATGGAGATTAGTTCTGTAGAATTTTTCTATATGCCACGCTGCTACCACACATTTCTCTTGACCTACAACATCCTTTGAATTACTAAGGAATTATGACTCGAACAAAATCTCACCAAGAGAAAGTTCCAAGAAGAAAAGTGTTACTAGAACTTAACTTTAGGCCAGTTAAGTCCTCAGCTTTTTAGACATCCAGCTTTTTAGATTCTTCCTAATAATAAAGATTAATTTAGATTCTTCCCAGTACAGTATTTGTACAGACCTCAATACAGATGATAAATAGAAATATTTTTTTTCTCACAATGTAATGAAGAATGAGTGCCACGGAACACCTAATTCCCTATGGGAGCAAAAGCAAACTGGGTTGCTGAAAAGTAACCTATTCAGCACCATTGTCTAATCACATGTTGTTCTGACTTATTTCCCGAGCAAGCTCCACCTAGTTCTTCTAGCCAGGAAAGTAGTTGTCACCTTATACGAACATCTCCAAGGACAAGATTGTCAATTACTTTCTGTAACTGAGTACATCAGACCCGGAAAAGTACATAACAAGTATAGCGGTTTTTTAACTGCAGATTTTTGTCTGCTTAATCTTAGGGACATCCAAGTTAATTACAGAAACTCAAAATTCTAAACCTTAAAGAAGATACAGAAGCAAGGTGAATTCAAACCAGGTAGATTATAGCACTATGTAGGAAACGTATTCAGCAACTAAGATGGAAAGAAAAGCTACCCTGATCACTCCAGATGACCAGGAAGTTTTCAGTAAAGTCACCTCTAGTCTTTGGAAAGACAAAGCTCATCATAGGCCTCAGAAGTAGCAAAAGAGTGGAGAAAAGGAGAGCATGAAGAAATAAATATAATGAGCAAGTGAGGAAATGTAGTTTAAATCCTACAAAAAAAAAAAAAATTAAATATAGGAAGCCTTAAAAGAAACCTTACAAAAGTAGCCAGGGAGAAAAAACAAAGTTATTCTAATAACATTCAAAACCCCAAGAAAGTTTTCAAGTGTTGATTACATAGTCAAAAAAAGACTAGATTCAAGTTGCAATGGCTGAAAAAACACACTAGAATGAATTTTGAAGATTATTCAAAGGTGTATCACATGTTCAGCACAGCCTCAAGCTATCTACCTTTACACCTGTGAATGTAACATATACATTTATTCTAAATGGAATCCGAGAGTCTGCCCACGGCTTCTTGGAAGTACATTTTAATGCACTTAAATATTGCCCGCCTGCATAGCACATGAGCTACAATTGCTGATAAAAATTAAGGGAACGCATAATCTAACATTTGCTCTAACACAAAAAACAGGTTAATATTCTGTTATGAAAATTTTAAAGCTTCATATATGAAAGTTACAGATTTTAGCTGCTAACATCTGATAACTTTAGATACTAGGGAGAGCAAGACTAATATATTACATCAGAATGCGATAAATAATAAGCCACAATCAAGAGGAAATCATGACAAACATAATGTAACAAGCAGTCGTTGTTGTGAAATCAAATTACTAAAATCAATATCTGAAATACCAGCTTGTTTCATATTGTACCAACAGGGATACAGAAAATTACAGAAAAAAATAGGAAGGTGTTAAACTATCATAATCAGGTCTCAAACTCCTTAGCTGCAGGAGTGACATTAAAATATTACCATAAAGTTAACTAGCATGTCTAATGTTTGGAAGGACCTTCAGTTTGGAGCTAGAAATTAAGAAGTAGCTCCCTTTAATTTCCTATACGCAAAGTAAATCTAGTATAAACATTGGTTGCGTATACAAAGATCCTTTGAAATTAAAAGCAGGGTAAATTTCAAGTTATTCCATTGACTGAGGCCAGCTGGACAAACCTCCCTTCCCTACTAACCACTTATCAGCATTACATTAGAAAAAAATAACTACTTGATATAATCTTCAAAAAGACATTTAAGATACATCTGAACCACTGGTGGCTGAAGCAGTGTTGTTTTCCGCAGCAACACTAAATCTATTACTACCAAAATCTTTGACAACTTCTCCAGTGCTTTAGGAAGAAGACAGCTACGTGGTTTCCTCTGTCATGGGCGACCCTTTGCGAGTAAAGGCACCAGAGAAACGTACACAGGATCCACATACAGCCAGACCACACCAGTTACTGCTGCTCCTTGAGCACAATACCTGTACCACGGCTCGGCCGCCCCGCAGCACACCCGGCAGAGTCCCCACCACCCCAGCTGTACCACAGCGGCCTGCAGACCCCCTCCCAAGGCCCCCACAAACTCTCGGGGCTGCATCAGACGCTGCAACCAGCTCCTCTACAATGCCCCATGGCTCCTCTGCTGCCTTATGCCCCTGTCCCCAAACCCCGCTCCTGCGCAAGGCTCCCCCTCGGCGGTACCGCCATCCGCGCCTGCCCTCGCCCCTCGCTGACGAGACCCTCCTTCCCAACCCCCAGGCCGGGTCACCCTCCCACCCCCAGGCCGGGTCGTCTCCCGGCCCCTCCGGCCCAGCGTTGCCCTCCGCGCCCCCCTGCAGCGCTGCCGCCCAGGCGCCCCGCCCGCACCCCGTCAGCCTAACCCACCCGGTCCCCGGGCTGCCGGCCTCCTCCCAGCCCAGTCTGGCTCCCTCGCCCGCCCGCCGGAGGCCCTCCGCGCCGCGTTCCAGCCCCGCGTGGCCCTTCCCCTCCTCCCCCGCGGGGGCCCAACAGCCCTCGCCCCGGGCCCCTCCGCAGCACGGCTCCGCGCCCTTCCAACATGGCCCCCATCCCTCCGCCCTCGGCGCCCACCCGCCGGCGCAGCCCCGTCCCGGCGCGGCAGTTACCGTGGGGCGGCGGCGGCGGCAGGCCGGGCGGGGGCGAGGGTGGCGGCAGGCCAGGCGCCGGCCCCCCTCTCAGGAAGGACGGCACGAACTCGGCGGCGTGGACGTTGGGCACGAAAGGCTTGGCGTTGACGTTCAGCTGCCGACTGAAGGCCGCCCCGAGCAGCTCCTGCTGGGCCTCGGCCTCCACGGCCAGCGGGGCGGACCCCGGGCCAGCGCCGCTGCCCGGCTCGATGTCCGCTTGATCCCAGCAGTCGGGAGCCGAGTCGCTGCTGCTCCCGCTGCCGCTGCCGTTCGCCTCCATTTTGTGGCTGCCCCACAAGCCTCTGCGGCCCCGAAGCGTCTCCCAGCGTCCGGGGTAAGGGGGAAGCCGCCGGCGGCACCGACTCAGCACTCGCTCCGGCGATTCCGCGTGTACTCCACCGCCCCGACGCGAGCGCAGTATGGCCTCCTGGAGATCCCGTACCCCCTCCCCACAGCCTCCTCTGCCGCCATTTTAGTAGTTTTTAGCTCCCCGGGGCCTCATCCCACAGTACGGCCGAGGCAAGGCGCGGGAACTACGATGCCCATCATGACCTGCGCAAGCCCCTCCTTGGGCCACCTCCCCGGAAGAGATGGGAAATGTAGTTGCCTGCGTTTTCTGCGTATTAAGAAACTACAATTCCTGTCAGCCTTTGCGCTCGCCTTTCGTTTCTGCCGTCTCCGCCTCCAATTTCGGGGGGGGAGACGGGACATATAGTTGGCGCGAACGCCTCAGGCGGGACAACTACCCGTCCCAGCAGGCCAGGCACCAGCGTTCCCTCAGGCGACGCTTGTGTCTTGCCCCGCAGGTCTCTGGGAAGCGCAGTTCGCAAAGGCTGCGAAGGGATAGCGTCGCCGGATGGCTGCTCCGCGTTCCCTCAGCCCACATGAGTGTCGTTTCAGATGGGGACGGACAGTAGCCGTGCGGGACGCTGCCTCGCCGGGGGAGATAAGCCTGTCCCGGGCGCTCCCAGGGGCCGTCTGCGCCCATCGCCGCAGGAGCGGCAGCCTGTCCCGCGTGAGTGCGCGGCGACAGCTGAGGAGAGCAGGCCCGGCGGGGGGTGACACCTCACCAGATTTCCTGCCTCCCTTAAGGACACAGCGTCTGGAGTCAGGTGAAGACGTGCTCGTTTTAGCTTTTATCTGTGCAAAATTGCACCTACCTAGTCCTAGAAAACATAGGTACAGAGTGACGATACAGTGGTGGCACCTGTGTTGGGTCAGTAAACCTCCCAAATGAAGATTTGTGAGCACACGTGCTCTCACGTGAGCTGAGTTTCTGTACATGTCCAGCCATAAGTTGACAGGATGCATTAAAAGTTCTAATTTTAGCAATTCTACAGCACACTTTGACTTGGTTATTATCATTAAAAGAAAAATCCAGTTAAGCCAAATTCAGCAGGACTTGTCAAGTACTGAGGCCCATGACTGGTAAGACTATTAGAACTTATTAAAAAACAAACAAACAAACCAACCCCAAAAAACCCACCAAACCAAAAAACATTGCTTCAAGTTAACTGTATTTGGTAGGAGATGGGAAGGTACTGAGGGGAAATGAGTAGATTTTGGTTAGTAGGCTGCACGTGGCTGTGGCAGCATTTCCTCCTGGAAGGTTCAGCATAAGTGTAACTAGACGAAGTGAGTGCTTGGGAGAAGGGAGTTTCTTGGAGTGCTCACATGTAAGGACTGAGTCATCTGCAGTATTATTTATATTATATATATATTATTTATATTAGAACACTGTAGAGCAGGTTACAGAGATGTTTTGAAAGCAAACAGGCTTAGAACTACAATGTAATGATCTCCATTCAGTACAAGATCCAGCAGTTTTGGTTGGAGAACTACACAAACTCTCCTGAAGTGGCATTTATGTAATATATTCCTGACACAAGAACCAGATGGTTTCTGGCTGCACACCAGCCCTTAACAAGCAAAAAATTCTACATGGCAGGTAATGCACACGTGTTAATGGAAAAATGTGCTTCCAGCTGATCATATTCAGGGAAAATACTAATGTACGGGGAAGCACTTACAAAAGTAAGAAAACCAACATCCCCACCTACACCACAGGTAATTCATTTTGAAAGAAAAAAATGCAATTCACAATGAAAGACTATACACCTCTGCTAAGTGGAAGTCTTTCCTTGAAGCACCAAGAGCTTGAAGAGCTCACCAGAGCCTAAAGAATTAGTTTTAAAGCCCTTGTGAAAGCCACTCTGGTTATTCTCTGCTGCTGAGTTTCTTTTCAGTTTTCAGACACACATTGCCAGGGCCTCTATTGTTCAAAGTTGAGTAAAATTAAGGAAGATTCTCACCTCTGTGACTGTTGCGTTGTGGTTTAACCCAGCA
>VZTQ01002211.1:0-23779 GCA_013400755.1 Pelecanoides urinatrix | reverse complement strand
CTATGATTCTATGCTTCTATATTAATGCTTCCCTAAGAAACTGATAGCCAAACATCACCGTGTTATCAACACGGTTTTGGTCACAAATCCAAAACATAGCACCATACGAGCTGCTCTGAAGTAAATTAATTCCATCTCCGGTAAAACCAGTAAGATAAGAAAAAATACTAGACAAGTTTCTGCAATCTGCTCCCACTTTCTCACTTGGATACTTATCCAGCTGCTGACAAAAAAAGCCGCTATAGGACAACACAGCTCCCTCAGACATCAGTGGTAATTTTGTTTCTTTTGTTTCAGAAAAAAAGACTCAATCTTTTGGTGTTGCCCATTCATCTGCATTTTCCTATCAGTTCTTCTTCTATCCCACAGACCTGGAACAACCAAGTTGTCCTGTCTTTTCATTTCACTTCTGTTGAATTTGGAATATGGTAAATCATATTTAAGCATTATGTTTGCTGTTTATCTGAGTGCTTAGCTTCAATAGAATCTAAATGTATGTTTAAGCATGCGGTAGAATAAAATCTGTCCCAATGTAAAAAGAACTGCAAATAGAATACCTTATCACCAATACTGAAGTAAATATCTGCCATTCAGAAGCTTGCCTTTATTTGGTTATCTTCATATAACATATGAAAGATGCTGTGTGGCATCAGATGTAGTGAGCTTTACAGGATCTCCATTTGCCCTGCACTAAACTACACTGCAGGAAGTAATTGCAATGCCTAGAGCAGTTAGAGGCCATGACTCCTGGTGAAAACCCCAAATTTTATTTGTACTGTACTTAGAAAGAAGTTCTGTAGCGCAAGTGTCAGAAGGAGAAACATCAGATTAAAGAGAGAAAGATATAAGCCCATAGTTATCATTTTGGGTATAAACCTTACAGCTGTTTCCTTTTCAACTTTCCAAGTAATAAAACTGGAGAAAGCAGCACAAGTTTTGGAGCTCATGAAAACAGAAGCTGTAGCACAGACTGATATAACACTGAGATATCATAAGGCTCTTTGTTTACTCCTTTCTCAAGTATCTCTTTTAATTCAAGAGAGCTTGTTTTCCACTAGCTGTTGGTTTTTGTTCCAACTCCAAAGGATATCATAGTTTAAAAATTATCAGATCACAAGCACAAAACATCTGCCATTTCTATACTGGTGACCGGCACATTCATATAATAAATTATGTATTTCAAGATTCTTCAGATTTCTATTTTCATGTTATTTCACAACAAACTCTTACTGATCTTTAACTTTTCTTATTTTTCCTTCATACCTTCCCATCTTTTATTCCTCTTCTTCAGTGCTGAGGTCACTTCCCCTCACGCCCCAATTTTCTTTGCATGCATTTGAATAATTACCTTCAATATCTGCACATGTGGGAATACTCAAATGTATGCAAAAATCTATGTAAAGCCTTAACTTTCTAAAATTAACACTTCAACAAAAGAAAAAAAAATCATTTGGACATGCTAATGATGTTATTAGTTCTGTTTTCCCCAATATTTTCTGTTCTTTAGGGGTAGAGTTGTAGACAACTACCCCTTTCTAACTTTCAGAGTTGACACCTCTTGTTGACAGATTTTGTCCTTCAAGTGTTTGCTCCAGAAAGTTAAAACACTGATTATTCCAGTGTGTTGAATCTGTCCACCAATAAAGCAGTTAGTTATGGATGAGAAAAGCCACTTTCTTTAGACTATGGAAAATGAGAAGATGCAAGATTTTTCAGTAAAACCCATTACGTGGGTTTGCCTGGTGCTTACCCTGACCAGCTGCCGTAACATTTCCTTAGCATGAATGACATTGTCAGAACCTGCTTCAGGAAAGGCATTACAACAGCTTTAGAGTTTGGGATCTCTTTGTGTCATGGTATCTAACAGCTATCAGCATTAAATCCTCTCATTGTTCTATATAGTTTTGTCAATTGGTCCAGTCTTACCCATGGAACGTACATACACACACAATACAGACAGAGTGGGTGCAGCTTGCATTTAGCAAAAACTTTTATACTTGTGTAGGCAAGAACAACCACAGATTTATTACAAATATTTACTGGTTTTCTCTATCCCTACAGTTTAGTTTCTTCTGTGCAACTTGTTGGGGAGATTTATAATATGCATAAAAATTCATGGTATAGCAAAAGAAAATTTCTTGAACTGGATATCCATAGATAAGGTAATTAACACTATAACAGTGCTGACCTCATATTTTTTCCATTAGAATTCCTTCTATCAATAACTTTCTTCATCAGCTGCAACATCCTTAAAGATTCCAATATTTGAGACACTTTTTTTTCCTGAAGCAGGGCTTATAGAAACCATTAACCACTGCTAAGAATGTAGACAAACAAAAAAGCAGCCACAGAGTTCTGTGTTTAATATTCTTTATGGGTTATACTGTTAATTGTAAGCTCTTCTGGGACCTAGAACAATGAGACTCTGCTCCTGTTCGAATCCTTTGGCAATAGGATAATATAAACAGAAATAATTACAGAGAAGACAAATGACAAAAATAGGACTATTTTTTTCTAATATTAAACATTTTATTTGAACTTTAACACACATTGTGCTACTTATTCAGGATATATATTTTACTTATTTCCTTATTATATTCCAGTGAAACAATACTGATTTCATTTAAATATTTTTTTGGTATGAAAACAGGAAAATAAATGGCAAACAAATGGGAAAGAGTTGTTAAAATGGTATAATTTATGACTTTAAAGACTTCTGTTTCCATATGCTACAATTTCTTTTTCATGTACACAATGTATCTGGAAATGTATACATATTAAAGCCAAAATGGGCAATATGAACCTCTGCATACGACAGAACAAATTGTCTGAAGTTCATAGCTTATGAGTTAGAAAAAGACATTTGGCCTTGATCCAGTAACTTCAAATCGTGAAAAATCTAATCATTTGTGTAACTTTTTACCAGTTAAGTATTTGTACTGTTAAAAATATGTACTTTTTTTCTAATCTGACAGTGTTCAGTCTCCAGCTATTATGCCTCGTCACATTTTTTTCCTGCATCCAAATTAAAGAATTATCTACTTTCAGAAATATTTTCCCTGAGTTGGTACTTCAGGGCTAAGATAAAAACACCTCTTAATCTTCTCATGGGTAAACTAAGCAAATAGAATTCTCCATGTTTTTCACTAGAAAGCAAATTTTCTCTCCATCAAGATACCGTGCTGCCATTTTTTCTAAATTCTAGTTACTTGAGCCCCTTTTTTTATGATTGATGTCAAACCTGAAATAATTTAATCAGTGCTGGTTTTGTCACAGACTTTTCCACAGAAAGTAGCTCCTCTTTCTTATTTGACACTACTCTACTTGGGTACCTATGCATTGCATTCACCCTTTAATCTGAAGTGGAATACTATCAGCTAGCAATTGCTTTTGAAAGTCTTTTCATTGATGCTGTGTGATGCTGTCTTTCACCTCTACCTGTAGGAGTTGGATTTTCTTCCTAGGTATTTGAGCTCGCTTTTGGCAGTATTAAAAATATAGTATTATTCTACAAATTTTTACTTAAACTGTAGATAAAAATAACATGAGGCCAAGAATACATTCCTGTGGAACTCTATTAACATTATCCTTGTTTCTCATTAAAATTACCATTGAGATCTAACATTAAACTGCTTTTAAAATGATTAATAAGGTTTCCACTGATATTGTATGATGCTAATTTCATTCAGGCTGTTATGCGGGATTAAGTCAAATGCCCCATAGAAGCCTATTATACCAAAGAGTTACCTCTATAAATCAACCTTGCAAAAACAATTAAAGCCAATATGAGTTTTATTTTTCAAATATTTCCAGAAACCATGCTGAAAGGCATATTATCATCCTCTAAATCTTTAACGGTTGCATCTCCTATCAGTCTGTCTGTGAATCTCTTGACTACCTATCTTTTTAAATATTAGTAAATGAAGACCAGCAAATATTCACCTAGCAGACCTAAAGGAACTCAAATTGGTGAGAGGTGAGTTACTGATTGTGGTGTCCAACATCTTGAAGATAGCAAATATGCCACCAGTTTTCGAAAGCATTCCAGGGCAGACCCTGGCAGCTTCCACCTGCATAACTCACTTTTGTTTCTTCTGGGACGACTGGTAAGAATTAGTGTAAAGAATAGAACTAGTGGCTTCTTTAGAGTCAGAACTCACAAATCTATGAGAGTTCTTTGAAGGAAGCAATGAGCCTGTGCACAAAGGTTGGTATGACATCCTTTGATTTCCAAAGGCAATCAACACAATCCCTCAGCAAAGGCTCTTAAAGAAACTAAACTGCCATGAGATAAGAGAGCAAGTCTCCACATGGATAAATAACTTATTAAAAGATAAGAAACAAAGCACTTTTTTTTCTTTTTTTTTTTNAAACCTTTTTTTTTTTTTTTTTTTTTTTTTTTTTTTTTTTTTTTAAGTGGAGACTACAGGAGTATGCCCTGGAGGCTTTTTGCTCAATATCAAAGAAATAGATGACAATGCTTGGTGGTACTAATAGGTACTACAGAGTGGTAAAGGTGAAAACCAGTTGCACAGCCTGGGTGACAGAACCGCAGATGAAGTTTAATATGGACAAATGTAAGCCATGCATATGGAAATATGCAATCTTAACTTCAATATGCTTGGATGGGCTCTACACTGCCTGTTAGCACTCAGGACTGATATTTTGGGTTTATGATAGATTATTCTGCTAAAATGTCAGTTCACTGCTCATGAACAATAGGAAAACAAAAGTGAGTTTTCAGAATTAAGAAAGGAAAACTGTTCTTTTTTGTTCCGTGAAAGGTGGTCTGTGAACAGGCTAAAGTAGTAGATTTGGATCCAGCACATACAAGTCTCTTTCTGGTTTAGTAGGCAGACATGATCTTGAGGTGTGATAAGCATGTTTCTGCATCCCAGTGCTTGCATATAAAATTTTGCTTTTGATCTTTCAGTTGGATAATGAACCAAAGAAATAGGCAGCAGAAGGACAGCATACAGATATGCATAAAAAAATGAAATCGGCTCTAGCTGGTGCACAATATGAAGGAACACCTTTAGCTACACTAAATAATGACTAAACAAACAAGTAACCTAATAAAAAAAAATCTCTTGTGATTTGATATTTGTGGGAAGAGTTGAACAAGAAGTGCAGTTGGGAAAAAAGCACAGAGACAAAATTACGAAACAAGCAAAATGAAACATTTAGTTTTTATTTGGTATATATGTGCCACTCCCTGGAACAGAAGAATTGGAAATTACTTGCAAAGAGCAAAATACTTAATGCACCAGAGAATACACTGTTAGGAATGCAATATTCCATGTGTAGAAGACAGAGGAAACATTCTAAGAGTGAAAAGATCTGTATCAGATTTGTTAACATCAGATGTCTTTCTAATGACATAAGGCTCCTGAATAAATAAAATAATATCAGTTTTCTAAATTCATCTCTGATATGGACACACTCCACAACTCTACATAAAAATTGTTTTCCTATACATTTTCTAGTTGTCAAAAATGATGGGGATAAACAAAAACAATGGCATATCATTGAGTGTGTTTCAGTTTAGTTAATTAAGACATGTAAATATTTTAAAGATTAAAAACACCATGTAAATGCTATGTTGTTATTTTGTTGTATCTCATTAACTTCTACTGGGATTCCTACACTTCCTATGTAAGCTCTGAGAAAATCTTTGCGTATCTTAATTCCATAAGCAAATATAAAAAATTAAAAAAGAAAAACAAAAAAAAACCACAAAAAACTTCGAAATTATGACTTATTCATTACAGAGGCCATTTTATTCTTTAGAACCTGTAAATATCAAATTAATAAAGAAAATAGTAGAAATGATAGTTCACCATGTCAGTATTTTACTGAATAAACACTTGTGAGTAGCTATAACCTGCTTTTCAGTGGGAACCATAGAATCATAGAATCATTAAAGTTGCAAAAGACTTCTAAGATCATCAAGTTCAACCATCAACCCAACACCACCATGCCCACTAAACCACGTCCCTAAGCACCACATCTACATGTGTTTTAAATACTTCCAGGGATAGTGACTCCACCACTTCCCTGGGCAGCCTGTTCCAAGGCCTGACCACTCTTTCAGTAAAGAAATTTTAATTTAAATTTAAACAAACCCAGTTCCCTCAGCCACTCCTCATAAGACTTGTGCTCCAGGCCCTTCACCAGCTTCGTTGCCCTTCTNGAAGGAGATCAGGTTGTTCAAGCAGGACCTGCCTTCCATGAACCCGTGCTGGCTGGGCCTGATCCCCTGGTTGTCCCGGATGTGGCTTGTGAGCACCCTCAAGATGAACCTTTCCATAATCTTCCCCGGCACCGAGGTCAGGCTGACCGGCCTGTAGGTCCCCAGATCCTCCTTCTGGCCCTTCTTGTAGATGGGCGTCACATTGGCAAGCCTCCAGTTGTCCGGGACCTCCCCCGTTAACCAAGATTGCTGGTAAATAATGGAGAGTGGCTTGGCAAACTCCTCCGCCAGCTGCCATCCTGTGGATACACGATCTGGGGAACCCTTTCACGCTGTTCTAAATATTTTGGCAATCATTTTAAAAACAAAAAAGCAAACAAAAAAGCCCTCTTGCCTGCTCAGTGTTGTTTGCTTCAATATACTACACACTTAAAAAAGGACAAAACTGAAAACCTGAGCTGGAAGTGTGAGAAACACAACTCTTGTCATATGGAATGAGAAGATTGTGCTACACAAAAGTTCTTGTGAGCCATCTGTCAAACTGATTAGGAAAAACAGCCTTTCATAAGTTACTACTGTTCTAATGTTCATGTTCTTTCTCTCATTTATGTCGTTGATACATCCTCTAGGTGTGGACCTAAATTGGCCAACTTATGGTACCCTAATACTGTCCTTCGACAGTTGAAGTTACTTAAATAATTACTAATCAGAAAACGTGTATTAGTAAAAGTGCAGGGTTTAACCTATATGTAAAATTGAGTACAAGCAGTCAGAAAGAGAAAGCTCAAGAATAAAAGAATTTGAGGGTTGCATTTTTTTTTAATAGGGAAATTATACTCTGCTTACTGTTTGTATTGCCTAGGTTTCATCTTTATTTGAAGTCTATTGATTCATGTAAAACCTTGTGATGATGGAAACCCTCCCATTTGCCATTAGTAAAGACAACTGCTTTTTCACTTCTGCTTTAATCTCAGTAAAAACTATTCTATTTATTTGCAAAGACCATTATACTCTTCTTGTTTAATGTGTAAGATAAAGAAGATTTGAACGATTGTTGTAATGTACAAAGTTAATATCATAGCTATCTGTCAAGCCCAGCACTATCAATTTACACACTACCAGATGACAAAGTATTTTTTTCACTAATGGCATTTCCCATAAGTGTTCACCTTCAGGTTTTCACTCATGGCATTTCCCATAAGCATTCAACTTCAGGATTTTTGTATTTTTCTACGTGTGCTCTTGGGAGGAGAGTTTTGTCCCAGCTGGTAAATTCAGTCCCACACTAGCATGTATTCAACACTTGGATTTTATCTTTTTTCTTTTTCCTTTTCAGGAGTGGATGGGGGTGAGTAAGACATTTGCTTAGAGAGAGAAAGAATCATCTTGATTATTTCTCTCTGAAGTGAAGGTCAGAAACTGCCTTGATTTACATTCATTCCACATTTTTCAGACTTTCTACTTACTCTTCCACTGCATGTTTAGGTACAGGGAATTAGTTCATGTCTGCTCTAGTCAAGCCAGGTAATATTACTAACATACACATTTATTCCTTAGAGTAATGAATCAGTGTTAAAGTTCCTAACCAGAAAACCTTCCTAGCTATACAGCTCCAATGTCTTGTCTGCATTCATTCCGTATGCTGTGTGTTACCAGCTGTGGTCTTGCTCCTCCTAGGTGAGACACCACTGAGGTTAATCACCATTGTGTTCTCTGACAAGGTAAACCTGGAGTGTGCTCATGATCCAGCATGTCTCTTGGCTCTGTGTCTCCTCTGCAGGCTGCCAGGACTCAGCTTGATTCAGGCAACCTACAAATCCCAACTGCTCCTCTAGCACATGATCTATCACGGCCCTGGTGGGAAGGGTACTGACCTGTGCTAGTTGGCCTTCTTTGCAAGGCCAGATAGGGTAGTCTAGATCTGACAGCAGAGACCAGAGCCCCTTTACTTAGTGTGTGCTTGTACATGCTCCAAGGTGCAGATTACACAAGAAGGCATTCACAAAGACTAAAGTAGATAAATTAAATGGATGGGCAGCAAATATAAATGCAAGCTGGTCTTTGAGGCTGTTCCTGTGTGCTCTGTAGGCACACCCAGTAAGACTTTGTGTGAATACATCCGTGGCTGAGTTTAAGACTGCCTTGCTTACACAGAGTCTTATACACTATTGGGGTAGAAGGTTGTGGTATACAGGGGGAGCTGGTTTTCTTGTGACATTTTGGCGGACACTAATATGATGGTGATAAAAGATAAAACTGTGTAAAAGTTTCTCAGTGCTGACAAGCCTCAGAAGTGCTCTCAGTTACTTACCTTTAGGGACATTAAACAAAATTATGATCTTTTTCCTAAGATTAATTAAAACAAGGAGGTGGAAGGTAAAATGTACTCTGCAACGTAGGAGCCAGGGATCACGACCTAATAAGTAATGGCTGCATTTAATAAGCAGTCTGTAAGTAGTTAGTTATGAATAAACATAAGGGTTTTGGCTATGGTTATAGATTTGTTTTCACCTTTGCATACAGTGGAGGTCAGAAAATATTTGAACGTTGGGTTCTCTTTGCAAGACAAGTACTGGAATTTAAAGTATTAAAAATGCAAAAGGCTTTTTACCATTCTGTTACTGGATTAATGCTCTAAATACAGCTCGCTGTCTGGACCAACTTGCACTATTGCAGATCCCAGTAAGAAATTTTTGCAACTGATAATCTGTCCATAGCTATAGTTTTGACTCACAGCATACATAAAACAGAACACCCTTTTGTTGTAAGAAATGTTACTTATGTGTATATGAGATGTAGAAAATGCATATGAGAAATCTATATTTATATCTACAGGATATTGTTATGAACATTTACTTTCCAGAAACTGAAGAAACAAAGGCTGAACAATGAAGGACCATGCCTTATATTATAAGGGAAACTTCTATATGACTGTTCTCTATTATGCAAAAGGGGATCTCACCATTGATGTTATTGTGTCAGATTTTCAGGTAATAGCATATGGCTCAAGAGACCAAGAGTCAGAGGAACATGAGTGGGTACTTGGTAGCCTTCCTTAGCTGCTTTTCATGTTTCATTCAGAGTAAAATGGTTTCTCTATTTTTCTTTCAGTAAAAGCATGGAAGCGAAAGATAATTGTCCCAAAATTGAAAATTACTGTCCTTACACTTTGGCTAAAACCAAAAAAATCCTGTTTGGGAAATTATTTCATGGCACTTCATAGGAATTCTGGGTGGGTAGTTAGTTTTCCCCTTCTATTCCTTCTTTATTTGTGTTTCCCATTTTGCTTTCCATTTTGCACACTGAGAATAATCTTTTACATATCTTCTCTCTGTGTCATGATAAACTGTGGGAGATAAATATTGGACAAAAACCTCAGTTTACATAGAAGAATGAATGAAAGAATCCCAAAAGGATTACTGGATTTTTTTTTTTTAAGTTTAATGTATTCAGTTTAAAAAAAAAAAACTTTCCATTAAAAATCCATTTTTCTCCCAGAGACATCTGAAAAGAAAAACTTTGGGGGACAAATTCATAAATAATTTTATTATAGTTGTTGAATACTGACAGAGTAAGAGGAAACTTCTTCAAATTTCATTTCAGTGTAACGTAAGCCCTACTTCTACTGAAGCTGTACCTCTGAAAATTTCTCATTTTAAGAGAGTATTCTTGGAAACATACCCAGACCTCAGAGTTTTGCGTTACTGTTTACAATTCAACTGCAGTTTGTGCTGTTAGAGCAGAGCAATACTGGTTTTACTTTCAACTTTGCACTGAACTTCAGACAGGAAACGTACTCATATTGGTCTGCCACACTTGCACAAAAATTGCTTCCTTTTAATAGGAAGTAGTACTTGTCTTATCCACCATTAATTCCATGACAGCAAGGATGGTGATGTAGCTTCACCCAGGAAAAGGAGAAAAGTACATAGGGAAAGAAGTTATAAATTACATTTTATTTTTATTCTTGGCAATATTCTACTGTGTTAGATGTCTGGAAGGGCTTATCTATTCAGTTTGGTTTCAGCTGGGATAGAGTTAATTTTCTTCCTAGTAGCTGGTATAGTGCTGTGTTTTGGATTTAGTATGAGAAGAATGTTGATAACACACTGATGTTTTAGTTTTTAAGTAGTGCTTACCTAGTCAAGGACTTTTCAGCTTCCCGTGCTCTGCCAGGTGCACAAGAAGGGAGGGAGCATAGCCAGGACAGCTAACCCAACCGGCCAATGGGGTATTCCGTACCATATGACATCATGCTTGGCCTGGGGGGCTTTGGCCAGGGAGGGGCGATCGCTGCTCAGGGGTTGGCTGGGCACTGGTTGGTGGGTGGTGAGCAATTACATTGTGCATTGCTTATTTTGTATATTCTATCATTATTATTAATATCATTATCGTCGTTGTCGTTGTCGTCGTCGTCATCATCATCATCATCATTATCTTTTTCCCTTTCTTTTCTGTTCTATTAAACTGTCTTTATCTCAATCCACAAATTTTACTCTTTTTTTCTGATCCTCTTCCCCATCCCACTGGGAGGGTGGGGAGTGAGCAAGCAGCTTGTGGTGATTGGCTGCCTGCTGGGTTAAACCACAACTAGTAAAAGGCAAAACAGAAAAAATATTTTTACAATAATGAGGTCCCTCTCCCTTCCTTATTGGAGGAGATGAATTAAGAGTTATGTGACCCTCAGCTGTAGGAACTAGAAACTGTGATTGGAAGTGCAGAAGAGCGAAACACATCGTGTTGTACAGATAAGCTGAACTACCCAAATCAGTGAAGAGCAACTGCTTAGCAGGGTTGCAGATAGAATGGGTATTTGACTAAACTAATTTTGCTGGGATTTGTTTGTAGTAGTAACAGGGCAGGCTGACACCCCCCGCCCCTAAACTAAAAACTCTATAATTCTCTCAAGATATGGTTTGCAATTATGCTATGTAAGGGAAAATATTTATATGTTTAAATTAGCTGTACCATTACTCAATGCAGCAGTTTATGAGAAGTTTCACATTGTGAATGCAAGCATGGAGAGAAGGAAGGGGACTAGGTTATGCTTTTAGGGTTTGGCAAACTAAAGATATGGACAAGTGATAGGTATTTTCTTGGCTTATTCACTGCTGACCTGAGGATAAAATGGAGGCATGGTAAGTAAAAATATCAGGCCTCCAAAAAGAGATAAAATGGCTAGAAATCTGAAAGTTTATGCATAGCTTGGGCTCAGCAGATGGGAACAGAGAATCTCTGTCAAAAGAAGATCCACTGGCCACAGAGCAGCCTGGAGTGATCTGCAGCTTTACACCACAGTGGGTCTTCTGCCTGACTCCATAACCTCCTTTAGTTCCTCAATCTTGGATCCGAATGAACTTCATGGAGACCAAGCTACCTTGTAAGAAGCTTCTGGAAAGGAAATCTTTTTTCTTGCACTGTCTGATAAAGCACAGAAAGTCCTCTTTCCCTCCACTGCTTCAACAGGAATTTCAAATTCACTCCCACTGTTTAAAAATAAATTTAAAGATGGCTCATGAAAAAGACTTTACCCTACCTTTTGAATTTTTTTTTTTTAAATAAAACTGAATATTTTATATTTTCACAGAGTTGCCTATCAGCCTCAAAAGTTTTTAATACACTTGGATAATCAACTCTGCTTTGGGTTATAGACAAAATGGCTTACCTGAACCATATACATCCTTCATTTATTTAATTTATTCCTTTCCTCCAATTTCAAGGATCTCTTCAAGATAGTTTAACCTCATCAGCACAGTTAGCAACAATATTTATGAATAACATCTACTCCAGTAATGCAGGCTGAATATTTGACACATGGAGATAAGCACAGTTGGTAACTTCAGAGGAAAGAAAGAACGTCGAGGTTCAGAACTGAAGATCTGTGTTAAGACCAAGCTGCAAAAGGGGAGCAACCAAGCTTCTGATATGAGTGGGAACTTTTTATAGAAGAATTAATAAACTGAATTCTAAATTGTTGGATTAATTATTGACAACCCCTCCAAACATTTTCTATTAGCTTTGCAAGAGTTATTCTAAGCCATACAGATGCATTTATATAAACACAAATATAAGCATTTTTTTTAATGAAACCCAAGAAATTCTTATTGCATTTCATTCACATAATGAAGAAATTAGTTCCATAGTGAATCTGTGGGACCATGGAGGATCTTTGAATAGTCACAGTTTAACTTGTATCTTTGACATCACAAAATTAACTTCCTAGAGCTTTCAGAAATCAAAGGTCTCTTAAATAACTAGAAATAATTTTAGAGGCCATTGCACTTGTGGTACTGAATGGTCTATAAAACAAAAAAGCTTCTCTTCAATTGCTTTTCTTTACAGATGTTAAGGGTTATGTTTTTGTTGTTTGTGGGGGGTTTTTTCATCACAGACAAATAAATACTGCAGGAAGGAGAGCTGCATATTTATTTTTATATATTCTTTCATATTTCAAAACTTCTTTTTTTTTCTGTTTTTTAGCTCATCTTCATTCTGGTGTTTCTCTAGTGATAAATCTAAGGAACTTCATTGCCAAGCTGAGTTTTTTAATAGGACAAAATTCAAGAGGATATGCTAATACAACTTTCTGAATTTTTTCATCCCCTGAGAAAAGACAGTGTGTCCTCTACTGTTTTACAGGCTTTAGACAAATGCTGACACAGTTGTACAACTAAGAAAAAAAAAAAACAGCTAAAGAATTGTAGGCCACTGATTTTTATGGAATTAAAAATGCAATTAAAACCTATAATTAAAATGCATGATGAAGGTCAGTCATATTGTGCTCTTTCTCTCTCAGGTAATTATTTATTGGTTAGCTGTGGCCAATTTTGCCAACATCATCTTCATTCTCATTTATGACACATACTTCCCAATCAAACCAATTTTATGGTCTGAAATAGACAGGTCCATCCCTATAATTATTTTGAGGAAAACTCCTATAGGAAAACTTAGAGAAGTGCATTTAGATGCTGTTGATTTTGAACCAGAGCTGACCATTTCACACCAAAAAAAAACCAACAAAAAAACCCCAACAAAAACCACACTGATTTTTTTTTTTTCCTAGTTGCCAGCATGTAAGCTCAGTTTTGTGGTCTGACATTTCAAACAGGATTTATTCTTTCTGTCAACTGTATCACTATAATTAACTGACTATCACACGATCAGTAAAGAATTTTAGCTTCACAAATCTTGAGCAGAAGACAAGTAAGTGCTAAGGACACATCTGTCTTACTCTGATACTGAATTTGCAAGGCTGAAGTAAAATATAGATTCAGATAATATGCCCAAAATCACAGAGAAAATTAACGAATGGGCAAAGTTTATGAAGTCCAGACCACTACCCTTTTATTAACTTACCTTTTACCTATTCTTCGTACAGTCCACTGGTAAAAAGTCCACAAACAGCTGTGCAGTCTTCCACTACTATCAGTTTTAATTCTTATGCATACACGGGTGAATTATCTTCATTATATACACTGAGACAAGCAGTCTCTGATGCCACAGAGCCAGAGATGACATTGTTAAAATACAACAGTTCTTCTGCTATCTTTTGATAAATAATTAAAACCAGCTACCAATGGGTTTCCCTATTTGGAACTCCCCATTGAGTCCATTGCAAACTTCTTACTTTGCAAACTACCTTCTGGTTTGTCCACAATATCAGATTCCACTGACACTTAGAACATACTGAAAGATATATTTACTCAGACTTATTCTGAAAAGGACAGAGGTGGTAGAATTAGCTCTCCAGTTGTTCACTCTCTGGTTTTCAGAAAAGAAGTTGCTGTTGTCACCCTCTGTGTAGTTGTATTTTCACTACATGAGTAAAGTGTCTCAACACCATGACTTTGTTGTACCCTGAATCAAACAGATGATCAAGATAATGAAACCTAGCTTTTATCAGATTGAGTTTCAGACCAGGCTATTTTTCCTCTGTTTTTTTATCAGCATTTTTTGTCAAACTACTTTTTTTCTTCATTGTGTGATACAGAGCTCAGTGCAACCTGTTGGGAAAGGTCAAAGTTGTCTACTCTTAGAAGCCCTCCTCCCAGCTCCTAGCCAAACAGTTGAAGCAGCAGCTGCTGCCACATTAATGTAAATTGGTTTATGCACAGAGAATAGATTTACCCAGGAGAGACAGCAGCCTATATCCAATAAGCCTTAATCTGAAGAATAACACCAAACTGGTCCTAACACAGCCTAACAACCTGATCACAAAAGATTCAACTTATAATATCCTATGCTTATATTATAATTTAAATTGCCACATCAAGAAACAGAAACCATCTCTTGTACAATTGACACTTGAAGGTGATTATTCAACCAAAAGGGACACAGAATATTGAAAAACAATTCAGCAGTGGGGCAGGTTGACCATCTCCTCTGAGTGATGGGTCACAAAATGAATATATCATGCTTTACTTAAATGTAATTACTAAAGAAGAAAACTTATAAATTGCATTGGCTTAGCAAGTTTTTAAAATGCTCTCTTTTGTATTTGTAAAAGATAAAAGGTTTTCTTAGAGTTCCAACAGGACAGCAACTCTGCAAAAAAAAACCACCTTTGAGAGACGCTTCATGATTGCAGGATAGAGCACTTTAAGACCCCCTAATGTTTGCTGGAAGGGCAACATTACAAGGTGCAAGCATGCCTGGAAATTCTGGGAGGCGTTTCATTGCAGATACCGCATGGGCATACTAAAAGAGGTGTCCTGCTGGATCTGCTACTCATAAATAAGGATGAACTGGCTGTGTTTGTGGAAGTCAAGAGTAGGTTTGACTGCAGTCACCATGAGATGGTGGAGTTTAAGATGTTAAAAGAAAGGAGAAAGGCATGTAATAGAACAAAGATCCTGAACTTCAGGAGAAGACTTCACAGTGTTCAGGGAATGGGTAGGCAGGATCCCCTTGAGTGGCTGACCTGGGGACAGAAGAGCAGGCCAATTTTCAAGGACAACCTTTTCAAAGCACAGGAGTTATCCATCCCCTTGTGCAAGACAATGGGCAGGCATAGCTTGGGGCCAGTAGCTTAATAGGAAATTCCTGACTTAGCTCAAACACAAAAATATAAGGAATTGGAAGTGGGAAGAGGATTAGACTGCTGTCACCCAGCCATAGAGGGATTGAATTGGGAGGCCCAAAGGAATTGCATATTGATGCATTGGTAAATGTGTAGTTGGCAGGTAAAGGGAAGTGATTATTCATCTCTATTATGCATCGGTAAGGCCACATCTGTAATACTATGCCCAGTTTTCAGTCCCCATGCTCCTCTCCAGCACAAGAGACTGACAAACTGGAGAGAGTGCAGCAAATGGGTACTAAAATGGGTTGCTCTCTGAAGCATATGACATACAAGGAACTGGGGTTTTTAAGACTAGTGAAGAGAATGCTAATAGTAGAATGGACATTAATTACTTTCTTTAGCTATTTGGAAGTGGGGGCATTGATATAAAGAAAATGAGGCCTGACTATTCTCAGACATGCTTAGCGAAAGGACAAGTAATAGTCAGACACAAATTGCAACAGGGATAATTCTGACTTGGACATCAGGAAAAAGAAAATCAGGATGAGGGTGGTTAAGCACTAGAGCAAATTTCCCAGAGACATTTGTTTCTACATTCTCAAAGATTTTCAAAACTTGACTGGACAAGGACCTAAACTGCCTGATTTAATTTCCAAGTTTAGGCCTACTTTGAGCAGAGGGGTTGGACTAGACAACCTCCAGAGGTCCCTTCCAACCTAAATTTTTCTATGATGCATCCATTTTTTCTATGATTCTCCCAATGTAATTTCTCACTAGAGAATGATGGAGAATATATCAAGATTAGGCTTACAGCACACATGTTGCAAAGTCCTTTGAAAATTCCTGGGAAGTGCTGCATCCCTCCTAATTAAAGACTAAATAAAGCATGCTAGAAAAGCAGAGCAATGCACATAACTTACAAGTGAACAAATGTACTATTAAAGTTTGGGTAGAATCCTCGTTTGGGACTGTATATAAGCAGTTAATAGATGAAATGCTATCTTGCTTATGTTAATAGAGAGAACATTTATGAGAGGTCATTTGTGGCTGAGCACTTTGATCAAAGGCATGGTGCTGGAACTGCAAAAATTGTTTTACTTATCTCATCTGTTTTGTTCTCAATGTTGCTGGTACTTGCTCTTGAACTGGGCAACTATGTGCTCTGATTTCTCTCCCACCTTTTATGGCACCTGCTTGTATAATGGCAGCCTGAAAAAAAGTATTGCCATTGCCACTGACGCTGCCATGAGGCTGATCTTGACATCTGTTGGTTATATATATATTCTTGGTTTTATATATGCATGCAAACACACACGTGCACATGCACACACATGGAAACACACAGAGGCATGCTCATACACACACATACACACATGATTTGAATTTTGGCTTCAATTCATATTAAGGGAGTTTGGGTGCTGTTTAAATCATATCCCACAAAAGACATGGAGAGTAAGAAAATCGGAAGAGTGAGTGTCTTGTTTATGGGGAGCAGTAGCTTGTGAAAAGCTTTAAAATTTCTAAGATCTTGTATTTTGTCATTTGCAGTACAGTTTGTTCACTGATATGAAAGCATATTTCTGTGACTCTGGGTATGTCTTTTCTCACTAATGCCTTAATTCTGAAAAAAATATAAGCTTTGCACTGAGAGGTAAAGCTATTAATGCTAAAAATGCTGAGGCATCTAAGAAACCATATTTATCCTGAAATAAATATACTGTTTTTTTTTCTTTTACATAAACCCTCCTCAACTTTCTGAACTTGATAATTCACTGCTGTATGTAGAGGAGCAAACTGCCTTCAGTAGCAGCCAGTATGTCACATTTAAGAGAAATTGGTACTTAACTACCAGACTGAGACCAGCTACGGACTTAAGCAAACAACGCAGGACTATCAGGCTTTCTGTGAACTTCTTGTGGCCTGCCTGGGAAGGCTTTTCTTTTTTTTAAAACAGCAATTATCTAATGCCCAGGAGACTACTAATTACCTACTTTGTATACAGCTTAGCAAATCTAAAACAATATCATGGTGTAATGGCTACTGTTACTAATTTCTATAGGTAAAAATATACAGCAAGTAGCTATTTTGTGTAGAATGAACTATCTATGACCACAGTATAAAATACAGTGTGGAAAAGTAAAAGCACAGGATGACAGCAGGGACCTTGAAAGTATGGATACAGGATGATACTGAGAAGTCCAGAACTACAAAAAACTTGCCAGTGGTCAATAACTGGCTGTCAAAGTGTGCATCCTTGTGAGCTGGGAAAAACAGCCCTGGGGGTAACAAAGAGAACAAAACCAAGTATCCAATATATGTAACACACACCTTAGACAGTAAACTCGGATCTCAGGTGGAACTACATACCAATGAAGAAAGAGTAAGGTGTACTACTTGCTTATATAAATGAGCCCAAGTGAAACCTAGACTGAGGGAGAAAACATCAACGTGCTCCCCCAGTGAAGGGCTTTAGAAAACAGAAACCAGTCCAGCTTTCAATTTTCCAGTTGTCAAATGTCAACACCTGAGAAGGTCACAAATTATACACAGTAATTATCAGCACAATATATACATATATCTCAGATGTCATCCCATTTAAAAAAAAAAAAAAAAAAAGAAGGAAGCCTTCATAACCAGACAACTACTTTTGAGGAAACGGATGGATGTGTACTATAATCGGGTTGCTTTTATACCTTCTCTATGCTAGAACATCCCATTATAGCAACATTTTAAAAAATGTCGCAAATCCATACATCTGATACACTGTTATACCACATTTGGACCATTATTGCAGAACAGAGAATTGCAGCAAAGAATATTGTGAAATATTCTTTTTAAGTGCAGACGATGTCACTTTCTGATGTGACATGCCATGCCTTTGGCTTCCCTTCTCTGATCAGTAATGAACAACATTTGTCTCTCCCTCCACCAGGCTGGCTTTCAACTGAGCTAGTCATCTTTTCATCTTTCACATTATTATTTCTTGCGGCTTGAATTTTTTCACGACTTTGAAATTCATCATTGATTGTAATTAGTCTTAGATGAGTTTTCTTTTACGTTCTTTTTTTTTTTTTTTAAAAAAAAAGCTTTCTGACTTTAAGAGTTGTTTCTTGAGTCTCTTCAAAATGTCAGGTGTTATTAACCCCTCACACAAAAAGAAAGGTTCTTGTGCCTTCTTGACAATCTACACAGAAAGTTTAGATTGAACACTGCTGCAATAATGTGAAAACAACTCAGAAATTAGGCAGAAATGACCTTACCAGTCTTCCAAGTTGTTATGTATTCAGGCCTTCTAATCTTGTCTCATTAAAGACTAGTAGACACATCATGTGGATAACAGTTAGAGATCTTTTCTCATCATGTTCAGAATAATGTTCTTGCTTCCGCTGCTTACAGATGTAACTTGGAAGTGAAACAGATGACAAAAATATCACTTTAACTGATATACTCCATGATGTATCTCTTTAGCATCTAAATGGAAATAAAAGGTAAGTATTCAGAATTCCTTACACAGTGAATGAAACTGAAAAGCTCTGGTAGCTTCTGAGGGACGTACCTGATAGAAAATAGATTTTCATCATGATTTTGAAGGATTTAGAAATATATCCCTATCACTGTTGTTTTCAGAAATTTCTTCAAAGAAATAATATTAATATTGTACGTAAATATATATATATATAATTCTTTCCCTTATCCTATCCTTTCTCTGAAAAAGGAAAAAAAAAACCAAACCAGAAATACTTTGCCTTAATGAGTCCATCAATGGATTTTTAACATTTCAGAACTGGGGTCTTGTTCTAAGACAATGATAATAATAATGACAATGATAAATTATGCTTATGATTTGACTAATAGGTATGAAGGAGTGGGGTCTTTGATTAAAAGAAATGCAACACATAAAGAGCAGAAATAGTGCACTTTTTCTAAATATTGTATAAGCTTGGGGAAGACAAGAACAAGAAGAAGCATTAAAGCAAAAAACCCTCTTCTGCAATACAGTATTACTTAGCTGATCAAAATTATAGACATCAGGGAAGGCTGGGGGTGGGAGAAGACGGAAAGGCAGAGTGAACTTCTGGAGCAACTCTTTGTCCACTTGGAGCCTCAAGAGGTGTTTTTTTTTTTTTCCCCACCAGTTTCAAGAACCCTTCATTTAGATATGCTTGGCCCCTTTTTTAGAAAAGAGTCAGAACCTTAGCTACTACCAAAGCTGCTGAACCCAACATGAATGGCAAATTAATTCAGTTGCAAAGGAGGAACATTTTGCAATGTTAAGATATTTACATGTATCCTGAAGTGAAAAAATCTGCCCAGGTTTAGAACATGAAATTTGACAGACCACTGCATAACAATTGGACAATGAATTAAAACCGACAAAGTGCTTATCTGTATTTTATGTTGTTTGAATATTTAAACACAAATGGGACTTGGTTTGTAAATACTGCAACCAGGGATGGCTCTTACCATAAAAACAGTAGGGTCCACATTCACCAGAATCCTCAGAGAAATCTGAACTTATTTCCCTCACACACTAAGTAAGGGTGGAGCACATGCTAACACTGAGCCCAGCTCCACAACATTCCAGGACAAAGTATATACCACCAGCAGAAGTATACTGTACATGCTTGTGGATATTCCCCACCAGCTAGAAAGTGTTACAGGTGAAAGTGATCACAGCACATGCATAATTTTAAATATGTCAAAAGTCTAGTTGTTCATCTTACACTTAAAGACAGGCAGGTGCTTAATCATGTTTGCAAAAACTAAATGTGATAGCCTGGAGTTGAAAAAACAGAGGGACTCTTCACCTTTGATAAAGCACAGGGTCATTCCAGGGCCACTATAAAGGGCTAAAATGATTTTTCTTGCTTCAAATTAGTATTATTTCTGCAGGAGTGACCATGACTTGCACAATTTCTGTTTCTGCAAGACTGCAATAGCATATATGGAAACAGACCTCAGCAGTTTTGTATTCTGGCTTCTAGTCATTCCTCAAATTTGTTATATACAAACAAGAACAGAAGTATATCTGGTTGCTACAGCCTCCAGTCATTCTGAACTGCATGTCAGAGATTTGTGTGATATAATGTATTTTTCTATTATATATTTGTTCTGCTTTGTATCTTTCCCACCAGGATGCTTAGGTTAATAAATGTGTTCCTTTTAAAATGGGCTCTGTTGGTAAGCCAGAACTTTGAGGAACAGTGTCTTTTGCATGTCACCTTTTAACACTTACATCATTTCCCACTGAGCTGTCTTTTCCATTCCTCTTATCACCTTAGCAAATGCAAATGAAGTAATTATCTAGTTAAATTCTGAACAGGCATTATTCATTTGAGAAATCGTTACTTTGTAGTGCTAAGGAAGCATTTTTTTCCTCACCTTTGGCACTTTACAATAAACTCATTCTGATCTAAATTGATTGCTCTGGGATTATCTTGGAGTTATTAAAATAATGCTGTATTGACATTCACTAATGTCTTTAATTAGCAATTTCAAATTCCAACATTTTGAATTAAACATGTACAGGTATAGCTTATTTTAGCTGTATATAATTTTTAGATGACTTTCAGTCAAATCTTATTTTGAATATTACATAATTGGTCTCAGAACTTTTTTTGCTGGAGTAAAAGTGATGGCAGCGAGGAGGGGATGAGCACCCCATAGCTGATGAGATATGGAAACAAGCTCTGGGAAGGGCAGAAAATAGCCAGCCTTCCAAGAGCGACTTATCTACAAGTGTGTTGTGAATTACAACTTCAAACTATTCATTAATCTCTCCGTGTTACACCATAGATTTCAGGTTGATTTTTCAGCCAGTTTATATCTATACACATAGCAACTGAAGACAAGAATACTCTTTTTATCTGCAACTAGTAAGAAGATTTGATGTTTTATGTGGAGATGTTGTAAAGCTTTACATGAAGCTCTGCTTTGGACTACAGTTAGTACTAAAATAGGTGTGTGTGATTTCAGGTTATTAGACTGATCTAGGAAATATTCCTATGGTTTCAATCTTCTTTGGTTAACCTAGCAGATAAGAACAATTCTAAAATCTTTTGTGATGGCTTTCTTGTAATCTTAAATTTGCAGAGAGATTTACCCTATCAAACTCAGATTTTCTCCTCCTTATCTACTTCTATAAAACTATAATTATTTAATCTTTGTGTGAGAATGTAAAGTATGACACAAAAACATCACATTATTCTGTGATTTTTTCACATCCTTGGCAACACCCACGTTTCATGGGTTCTTCTGCTACCTCTGACACTAGAAATGTTCTAATTTCTCTCTGGACCTCAAAAGCCATCTGGACATAGTCCTGAGCAACCGGCTCTAGGTGGCCCTGCTTGAGCAGGAGTTTGGACCAGATGATGTCTAGACATTTCCAACCTCAACCACTCCAACCTCAACTCACTAGTGTGTGAGGAAAGACTTGAAGGTGATCTTGTTGCTGGTAAATGTAATTAACATAGTTTTAGCTATTGTTGAATTATTTTTGTTTGTTTGTTTTTTACAGGAATTTCTCACATGTTGACAAATGAATAAATAACAAGATTAGATAGTCGATTAAGACAAGTTGAGCTGGAACAGCTGTTTTATAGAGCTTTTCTTCAAGTAAGTGTTTTGGCCATGTGACAAAGAATGGTAGTCTCCTGCTTTCTTAGAGCATCAGCAACATAAGTTCCATCTAATAAATATGCATTTGCTTAGTGAAAAATAGTTAACCAGATGTTCAATAGATGTGAAAATGTATGCTTTGGTTTTTTAAAGTGTAGGCTGTTGAGTAAAGGCTAAAGAGCGCTGAGGATGCAAGTTATTGTAGTCAGAGATTACTTAGTCCCAGTCGCCTCTGTGAAGGGTAGTTGGGGTGTCTGTTGGCTTTAACCCAAATGTATTCAAAACGTTCTGACTTAAAAACTTTGTTGGCAATTTTGAATCTGTCTTTATAATAATGCAATCAAGGAAATCACATTTTTTAAAATAGTGACTAGTGCCATGTGAAGAATGAAAAATCAAGGACTTGCACATTTCAAATAAATCATAGTTAATACAGAAGATCACAGTCAAAAAGGAAAGGCCTTTTCCTCAGATTATTGCTATTATTAAATGTAAAGAAGATTACTGAATAAGACTCATTGAACAAGAAAATACATCTCTCCTCCCTCCCCTTTTTAGAATGTAACTGCTTAATGGCTTCTGTAATTCCTAATGGTCTACTTAATGTATAAAATACCAAAAAGTGGCTTGTAAGTAGACTTGCTTGAATAGTTAAAGATCCAGTATCATTAATCATTTGAATAAGCAGTAATTTTTAAAATTAATATTTTATTGTGGCTTTTTTTTTTTTTTTGTAATACCCACAGGAAAACAAATAGTTTAGTTTAGTGTTCTGAACTAATCAACTGGTATTCCCTAACTTAGGTTGGAAGTACTTTGCAAGTGCTACTGCACTTCCAATTAAAGTAGGGGTAAAAATGTATCCGTTAATCATAAGCCTTTATATAATCTTATGCATTCATTTGTGTAATTGAAGAGTTTGACAGAGGTTGACTTTGAAGAGGAAATGCACATAAAGGGTGGGAGAGCATGATGTGTTCTTCCCCTTACATTATACTAAAAGTTTCAACGACTAATGCTTCTCAACTGCCCCATTAATGGCTTTTCCCGACCTCTTTATAGACTGTGAGAGTACAGCCGTGGAGAGACAATGGGTTAGCGAAGATCAGGTTAGCAAAGAAATGAGAAAAAGACAGAGGCCTATGCATTGTACTATTGCTGTGAAATTACGGAACATAGGAAGTGTTCAGTATTTGAATGTTCTTACAAGCTGGAAAAACCTGGAGTACAAAAGAGCTCTGGAGACAAGGCAAGCCCAGTCTTCCACTCTCAGGTTTTATGGGGGCTGCTTGTTTTTAAAAAAGGGGGAAGGGAATCCTTTTTAGTTCATACTTTGCTCCACATTGCTGCCTTTACTCCTTTCACTTGCTAGCATTGCATAATGGATTGGAAAATAAATGGAATAATGGAGCTAGCTCTGTTTCATCAGGTGTGTTTTCCATAGAACTAAATTTGAATTCTAGGGCAAGAAAGTAATTTCTTTTGCTTTTTCGATTTTGTTCAGAAGTGTGTATACATCTGAGAAGCAGAATTTTAAAATGAGTATGGGGATATGAAACATAGCTTTGACACAACTTGTATTGGTGAATCTTTATGGATGCTAACAATCTGACCAATGATAACCAAAAGTGTTTAGAATTTGAACTTTCAAAATTAAATGCATCAGAATTTTGAATTTACAGATAGAAGTAGGTTAAAGAAAGTTTATCCATCCTGTGAACTTATTTTTCTGAAATTTCAAATACTCTAACCTTAACAGGCTTATAAAACAAAATATTGGATTTCATTATGATTTTATCTGAAAAATAAATTAAGAAAAAAGAAATGTCCTTTTTTTATTTTGAAGATTTTATTTAAATTACTGGTTTATACTTCAAAACACAAATAACTTAAAATTTAAAATGTTTTAATATGGAGAAGTTTTCATTCGAAGCCACCGAGGC
>VZTQ01002210.1:158763-202872 GCA_013400755.1 Pelecanoides urinatrix | reverse complement strand
GCGAGTGGCTGCATGGTGTTTGGTTGTTTGCTAGGTTAAACCATGACACTTTCCTAAAATTCAGGGTCCTGACTTTACTCTTCTCCTGACCCATATCCCTCAGGATTGTGAACTCCACCAGTGCATGATCACTGCAGCACAGGCTGCCTCCAATCTTGATGTCACCGATTAGCTTACTGGTGCTGGTGACCAACAGGTCCAGTAATGCATTCCCTCCGGTAGGGTTGTCTATTACCTGGCTTGAGAAGTTATCCTTGATCCACTCCAGGAGTCTCCTGGATTGCCTACAGCTGGTCGTGCTACTTTGCCATCAGATGTCAGGGTGGTTGAAGTCCCCCAGCAGAAGAAGAGCCTGCAAGTGCAATGCCTCTTGTAGCTGGAGTAAGAAGGCTTCATCAATAGGCTCCCCTTGATTGGGCGGCCTGTAGCAAACACCAACCACAAGGTTCCCTTTGTTGCCTCAGTCTTTAACTCTCACCCATAAGCTTTCAACCTGCTCGTGGCTATTCTTCAGAGACAGCTCTTCACAGTCTATCCAATTCTTGACATAGAGGACAATCCCTCCATCCCTCCTTCCTCACCTGTCCCTTCTGAACAGCTTGTAGCTATCGATGGCTGCACTCCAGTCATGGGATTTGTCCCACCAAGCGCTTCAGCTGGGCTGTCGGTCATGTCACCTTTTTAGAGGAACACACCTTAATTCCTTTGAGGTATTTCACTGGTGTTCCCTGTTGGCTCCTATTACCTCAGAAGCCCCTGGTTCATCTTTGTAAGACTTCAAGTGTGCTTCAGTGTACCCAGCAAGTCTCACAGCAACAGGCTGAGGGCCCCTCGCTAGCAGCCCATCCCTCTAACCTTTGGCATGCCATCACACGGCTTGTCATGGGTGAGCCCGATATTATCCCCTTCCCCCTTCAAGCCTAGTTTAAAGCTCTGTCAATCAGCCCCACTAGCTTGGGAGCAAAGACCCTCTTCACCCTTTGAGAAAGAGGAATCCCATCCGACACCAGCAGGCCCAGTGCTGTGTAGACAATCCCATTATCAAACTAACCAAAATTCTGGCAGTGACACCAGCCATGGAGCCATGTGTTAACAGACTGGGTCCATCTGTTTCTTCCAATATCACTGCCCACAACTGGAAGGATAGAAGAAAAACTCTGAAGTAGGCCTACAGCAAGGCCAGGGCTAATAACAGACTCCTAAGAAGTTTTGTTCCTTCTATGAGAAGCTTGGTTGTGTTCAAGCTGAGACACAAAAACAGCAGATAGACAGGATCCAGCAGTGCCTGGGATGCTCTTCCAAGACCTGCCACATCACCTGGGGAAGAACAGGCAGTGGGTAGCACCTGGTGCACCCAGCAATGGCAACCTGACACAGACACCCAGAAACACAGACTCATTCAACTGAAATGTCACCAGCACACCTGCACCAGACCAAGGCTGTACAGCTGCAAAGCTGCCTGGTAGATGTACATCAACTGTAAACTATAACGGAACAACAGCCAAATGAGCAACACCTCTCCCAATGGAAAATCCCAGGGAAGTCAAGACATACCATCCACTTTCAGCTCCTCCGTCTAGTTCTGTTGCACAGGGTTGAGCCCAGTATGTATGTCTACCTTTACCATTTATCTTGCAGTAAAACACAAACCTTTGTATTTTTAACACATTATTGTTGTGAAGCTAAAATAAAATGTGTATTTTGGCCAGTTGGTAAAATGTTTTTATGTTGCTTTTACTTTTTCTTCCCACTTTTGACACCTATTCAGCAACATTCATTAATCTGTTTGTCTTCCAAACCACTTGATTTTGCCTCAAAACCAGTGAAAACTGAGTTTTAAAATCATTGTATACATAGCTAAATGTGAGAAGTCTGTAATTTATCTCTTTGGTATCCTTTAATTCCTTTAGGTCCCTCTAAACTAAAAATGCATTTTATTGCAGGACTGCACCTTACACAGTCCACCCAATTTTAATACTTTCTTGTTCCTAAGGCAGCTAGTATAAAATTAGCTTGATGGCATCAGATATTTCCTGAATTTAGACTAGTAAATTCTCTAAAGACACCATCCTTACCCGTTCCTATCAGGAGTATTACACACTTAGACATTAAAACTTGGACAAGTGGAAACCTTGCTGAATGAAAGAAACTCACTATTTTTTTCCTTGCATTTTAAAATAGCAGAGTTAGGATATTTTAAATACTTGATTCCTAGTTGCCATTCAAGGGAAGCTCTAAGCCCTATCAGTGAATATATTTTAGGAGATATTTGTTGATCATGTATTTGGACATTTGGAGTATGCAAAGCTTGCTTTCCTACATTTTACTGCTTGGCACGAGCCACACATTGGCATGAGCCACACATATCACAGCTCTTTGGAAACAGATCAAAAAAATAAGGATTTTATTTCTAATACAAAAAGAAAATTGCAGTTCCAAATTTGTACACAATGTCCTGTTAACATCTATTGGGGACATAAGGGTTGGTGTGAGAGCAGCAAGCAATCCTATGCTCCACTAAACAAACACACAAGACAGTTCTTATGTTTGCAGCGGTCATTCTGTAAGATTTTTTTGTCCATGACATATGCTGCCTGAAAAACTTGACTGGGCACAAGCTCAGAGTATTTGTATTGGTAGGGAATTACAGCATTGTGATAGAAGTTTTATTTCACTCCAGAACAATAGAGTTATTAAAAAAATAATGGAAACAAATACACCATTAAAATTGTTTCAGAAAAGAAGTGTTTTGTTTCAGTCTATTGATAGATTTACCACTATGATCTACAAAAATAGACCTCCTGAGCTACCAATACTTTGGTGGGAAGTTGAGAGCCCCAGGGAACCTCAACCTTTTAGTCTTCAGGCTAAAATCAGAGTCTAGAAGGCCAGGGCAGTTCTGACAAGAAACTACATAGGTTTCTGATGGAAAGCTTTTGATTTTGCTCAAAAAGATGATAAAAAATGCCCACTCTCTTCTCTCCTCCAATATTCAATCATGAAGGATGGTGTCAGAATCTTTATTATGAATATTTAGGATGAAAAGCACTGACAGTAATGCTGTGAGTATTTTCATCTGTGACAGACACATCAAGGAGCCCTTCAATCTGTGAAATACAACACCTTTAGTTTGTGACAACCACAGAGACCTTAGTTTCGATCATCTGCGTAAAACTAAACTCAGTGATAGCATGGGGAGTCAAACTGGCTGTCTGGTATCAGTCAATGCATGCTAAGGTAGGGAAGGTAAATTGTTGTCTCTCTTGTTCTGTACCTAGCACTGACTGTTGATGATGGACATGTTTCCAGTTAAAAGTGAACTGAGAGTGTCTGAACATCCTTTATAAGCATTATTATTATCTCATCTAATAAATTTTAGTAATATTGATCCACATCAAATAAAGGTAAACACTTAGAGGCAAACTTTATCCCATTCTTACACTACTGTGCATTTGTGGAGAAAAAAAGGGAGGAGTAGGGAAGGAGAAGATAACAAAGGATACAAAAAGCCAAACTTTCAAACTATATAATCTGGTAGAATTAAACCCTGGGCTGAGCAAATTATGTGGTTTGTGTTTTCTGTAGTGTACTGAGGCACTGTCTTCTTACTACACTGACCAGCACATGTATTTGGCAATTCAAGGGATACTGAGATATAATGTCCCTCACATCTGATTTAGCATCAGGTCTAGAAATGCTGCAGTGCTAGGAACACAGTCGCTCCAGGAAGAAGTTTGTCATTGCCTCCCAGTGCTCTTCCTTGGCAGTGCAGCTATGCATCATACCTTCTTTCATGCTGTATCTAAAGGACAAGTCCCAGAGATATTAAAGTCTTACTAACTCATTAGAATCTCATTTTAAATTTATATTCCTCTACCACAGGACAGGATTTAAAGCACTTAACCACATTTTTCTTTATTTACTACGTATTATTAAATCTCATGTTTTCTATGCATTCATTCAGAGATTCTACATTCACTTCACAGCTAATAACAAAAGGCCCCTCAGCCGCTAATTATAAAAGTCCTATTGAAAGCCATTTAGCTTTCTGTGTTATTTCTCTATCTTCAATTCTAGCACAGGAACTTACTTTTAATGAAGGTATCATCACCCTTATTTTTCAGTTATATGCTAAACAGCAAAAGTAACTTTTATTCCTTTAGTCAGTGAGCTAAAGAGAAACATTTCAAATACTTTCTTGTCTAGGTAATGTAGTACAAGTTAAGGTATCAGCAGATTTATTTATGAACATTCTTCAAAACCTCTGTACTTTAAAACTTCTGGAGTAAATGGAGGCAGCTTTCAACTACAGGTGAATTTTGCAGTTTCCAGCACGGACAGAATGGTCTGGCTCTGTTATTTCTGATTCTGCCTAAGCTAAACCCACTGCTCCCACTATGCTAGACTCATTTCACAAGCATATGCACGTCCCATGCTTTAAATAAATAATAAAAAAATAAGCTTCTGTTTCTTACAGATACAGAAAGGCCTATCCTGTCTTATAATCCAAAATAAAAGAAGGCAAGTAAGCAAAACAAAAATCACTTTATCTGTTCATTTTTTGGTACTGATTCAACTGGACTGGTTTAACAACACAGTATGAGGAAGCTGGTTCACATAGATATGGATAAACTTAGACGTTGTCTCCAGTTCATTTCCTTCATACATTTCATCAGTACAGGGACACGTATTGCTGTCCAATGTGAAAGAAATGTATTTTCATCTGTAGCAATTACTACGTAGTAATATAAGAGCTTTTCTTCATCCGTGTCTTGTTATGTACTATTGAGAAATAACTGCTATATAATTTTCTCATAAGAGTAAATACATGATATTGTGAGAATCAGCAAGGTTTTTCTTTTGCTTTGTATTGTCTTCAATGAATCAGTATTTCCTAGTATCAAATATTTGCAAATCTAACATTTACCAAAGTAGATGTCACTGTGGCATGTTTTTTATAAACAAGGAAGAAACTGGAGCATACAGACATACAAACAGCCTTTTCTGTAGTACGAAAAAGTTCTGCAACCAATCCTTTTGCAGTGGGTGTGAGGAAAGTACACTGGCTTTGTTTCAGAAGTCAGCTTCCACTGGTGTTGGCTGTAGTTCATCTTAATGACTGCTAAACACAATGTTTTGTCTCACATGGGTCTGAAGCCCAAAATTAACATTTTGAAGTTGAACCATGTAATCATGTTGAAATTGTGAAACTGAAGCAAAACAGTCAACAGTTAAAATTACAGTATGTTAGTTACTCCTGGGTGGCAGAAGATAATGTAATTTGTAGCTCCAGTACACAATCATCACTGTATTTGCAAAAAATGAAAAACAAAATATTCTGTAGTCATTAGAGGTTTATACAAAAAGATATTATCATCATGTTCTGTTTTTCACAAGTTAATTTATCCAGGAAGGAGACTGACATGCATTAATAACTTTTACTTAGCAAAGTCAACATTGAACTGGAAAGGAAATAAACACTTCTATGAAAAATTCTGCCACTGACTGGCTTTTTTCTTGCTATCTTATGCTTGAAGTGATTCAAGATTAAGTTTAAAGTAATGATAATAACCCTACTTAAAGACAAACAAACTCTGAGATGGATGTAGTCATGATCATGCAAGCACTGCTGAAGAATATACTTAAACATATTTGTTCAAAGTTCCTTTTTTTTTCATAATTTACCTATTACTTTTCCCTTCCTACGTAAATTTTTTTTTCCATCATTGCTTGCAAGATTGCAAGTCAGTCAAAAGATCAGGCAAACAACATAAAGGGACAGATCTGAAATCAGAAAACTCTTATAAAAATATATTTTCTCATTATTACAACCAACAGTGAAGCAAACTGTGCTCAGTTCCTTAAAAAGTCTTAGTATATACACCAAATATTTCAGGATAAAAGAAAAAACCTCTTCTCTTGAGGACAAGACACAGCAATCTCTGGAGCTCGCTCTTTATCTTCCTGAAGCAAGGCAGCAGAATGGTCCTGGTCTTACTCATTGTTCAAAGCACTGCTGTTGGCTGGCTATCGGATTCAATTTATGTTCTACTTTTACTGGATCAGACCTGACTTTTTTCTCATCTATCTATAAAAAATATTTTCACACCACAAAAGATACATAGTCCTGCAATAACAAAAACAATCTTGCAAAATAGGAAAGGTTCTACTTCCTTTTGGTCATACCTGCATGAGAGATTTTCAACTTATTTTTATAACCTGACAGGAGACTGATTATCTCAACAATAAGAAAACTCTGCCTCAAAATTTCCAAAGATTCAGCATCACAAAAGACTGGGCAACCTCAATACAGCCATGGTCCCACCTGCTTACACCACTGAAATAATGCAACCCAGCTGATGGGTACAGTGCACTGTGCAATTTCTTAACAACCCCCCCCAACCAGATAGTAACATGGGGACTTCGCCATACATGAACAAATGTGAAAAAACAGAGAACAGTAGCAGACTTGCACAGCTTGACCAGAGCACAGGCCACTCTCCTGCAGCAGTATACCTGGTCACGTCCATTTATCTCAGCAGCTCCAGTCTCAGCTAACAAGAGAGCTCTTTGACCAATGTGAGGTAGCCAGATGTGAAATAATTTCAGATCAGGAATGAAAGTTAACTTGCACGTGCTCCCCAGAGCTATCCCAAGGTGGACTACTACAGATACCTTGTCAAAATTATGACTGAGGGAGAAACTTGCTCTCTTGGGTTCTTCTCCATGACAAAACAGGCCAGTGAGATAAAATCCCTGCTAGTTTTTCCCATTTAAAAACCATCACAATGTAACTGCTACCAAAGATGAGGCTGAACTGCACTTTGTATGCACTGCGCTGCAGTGTGCTGAGCCAGTAACACCAGCGCTGCCGCTGCTGCTTCAGTTATGAACTGCATGGTCTGTGCTAATATTCAGAAACACTAGGCTGCAGCGTGTAACTATTGCATGCTATATATCACATATTGCCCTACAAAATACAATGAGGTTATTCAATAGGTGCCAAGTATTTTTCAGATTAAGTATTCTAAACATTGTGCTTACCATGGTTTACCATAGACATTTCTTCTACTGCATGCCTTTGAGCATATCTCACTTACAAGCCCTTACTGCAGCTCTAAGCCTGATTGCTTTCATTATCATTACTAGTTTGAACAGTGGTATTTTGCTTCTATATACACCCTCTGAAAAAGCATGGATCACAGCATATATACAAACCAGGAATGAGAAATGCTGCCTCTGTAAAAATATGTGCCCAATACTCATGCCTACTTTAAATTAGAAAAGTGACGTAGCAACCATAGCATAATTTTACCTCTGCATGTAAAATTACTGTTTGTGGTACCACTGAAAGCAAAGCCATAATTAGAACATGGAAACAAAGTAGGTCCAGAGAGCATACACAATTCCCCCTGGTAATTAAAGAATTCACACTGCATCCTGTTTGCTTCAAAACCAATAATCAAGTTATCTGAAGGAAGTTAACAAGAGCTGTAGTCTACTTCACTTACTTCATGTAACATGTTAAATAAAATATTGATTTAATAATAAAAAAGGAGGATGAAGATTTGGAATCTTTCTTGTTTCTATGAACAATGGATGATGTGATGAAAGTGTAACAACTCCAGAAGACAAGAGAGAAGGAAGAACGGCAACTTTTACTAGGTGACAAAAAGAGCCACAATCTTTTTGAAGATTCTCACCTTATGTCCTTAAATAGGATTGTTATTGGATTTTACTCTCCTAGTGTTTCTTTCTTACAAAGAATCCATATGCTAGCTTTTATTATTGCAATGCCATTATTGAAATTTTCATTGCTTATTTCCATTTTCCTAAGCTCGTCCCCTTTATTAAATTAATAGAAACCACCTTCTCTTTCTATTTGCATTTGGGAGGTCTAGATCTGTACAATTCAGACTTTAAAATACCTTTGGGGAATCAAAACTGAGCAGCAGTCTAAAATGATGGCAAATGCTGAATTAAAGCTCTTAGTACTGTTACTGGCCTTTCAGTTTTTCAGGTGTTAACATCTTCGCAAAACACTAAGTACAATCTCAAAGATATTATATTTACATTTCAAAAGCAGACAATTCCTGTCCGGTTCTGATTAGTTTATTGTGTTTTCCATTAGCAAAGTGTGAAACATGCTATGTTATAGGTGTTCAGAAATGCTTCATAGCGATTATATTCCTAATATAAATGTAGAACACACTGCTGGCTGAATACAGCATTGCATTCTTTCTTACGCCATTTTCATTAGAAGTTTCCAGACAGTGCTGCAAAGCTTAAAGTTAATTGTTTCCCATGCTTTGCAAGATTACCTGTTTTAACCTGAATTTTATTCTGTCACGTTAATAATGTGAAATTGTTATACTGATAAAAATAACTTACAATAGGATGCAGGCCAGAGACATTCTCATTACAACAGAAGGACTGATTTAACGTTCATAGCATGATTTCACAGAGACCTTGGAACATTTTCGTGTATTAAAGAAAGCCTGCGTTAGCAAACATTGGAGAAAACCTATGTATTTCCTTCACCTTTGGAAACTGTGTTTCTGGCCAAAAGCAGCATTCCATTTGAAAAGCTGCATCTTTTGGTTTTATAGCACAGCAATTTTCTCCCCATGAAAACACCCAAAGAAGGGCGTAGTTTGTGAAAGGGTACTCAGGAGGCATGGGGAAAGAAACAAGAAAGTGCCTCTGAAAGAGAGGACAAAGTGTGAGATGTTGGACACCAAGACTGAACATGAAACGCTGAAAGTCAGATGCCACTTAAAACTTTCCAGAGCTGAGAACTGTAAACTTAACACTGCAACAAAGCTGAAATTTACATGTATATCAATGCACACCCATAGAGTACAGCATCTAATTTGGAGGTACTAACATGCTCATGAGACTGACAAGCCCAGGGACAGAATCTGGAGGAGAAATACTGTGCTCTGCTATCAGAGATGAGTTTATGCTGGAAAAATTGAGCAAGTGAGGTAAGATGTGGAGCAGACCTTCCCCCCTAAAATTATTCAGTATTATTTTCTCTAATTTAAGATGAAGCAGAAATATTTTATATAAGATATGCAATGTTTGATTTGCATTATCCTATAATTTCTTGTACACATTAGCTCTTTTAAGAAGGAAAAAAATATTAAACTAGCTTATAACAGTTGTTATATGATCTCCACAATAGTGATAAAGTCAAACAGGTAGCAAAAGTTTCTTTTTAAAAGAAAAACCTGTGGATAGGTCCACACATTGTTCCAGTGATTTTAAATGTTATTTTCAATGTGTGAGCAAGGGAGGTGCTGTGGAGTCCCAGGGCATGAGTAGGATCCACCTGACAGAAACTCCATTTGGGCAGCAAAGATCTCGCACACATGCAGAATGAGTTACTGCCTCCTGCTGCAAGCACTAGGACTTCACTTGGTAACAGCTCTCATGAGATTAAGTATAGTCAAACAATACAAAATGTAAAGTGCATAATGAAAAGCACATGGGAAGCATTTGGGGGAAGCATGATTAAGCATTTGAGACGATTTCTTTGCTTGGCCACTTTTATGCAGGGAATACAACATGAAGCTTTAGACCCTAAATGTGTATTTGCACAAAATACAATCTTTGTTTACTGCAAAGGTTTTCAGAAAGTAGTTATCTGTTAGAATTTTTGTTATTATTAATCTTATTATTTCAGTTTAAATACTATAAATGTACTATAATGTATATACAGGGAAACCGCTTGAAGATTAGTTTTCAGTTTAATACCTATTACTGCATGTAAATGGAAATTTAAATTAAAAATCTGTTTTGTTTAGTTTTGTCTGTTTTGCCTAGTTTTGTCTGTTCTGCCATAGAGTACATTTTACATCTCAGCTGAAAAAAACATACTGCTTTTATATAGCATCCGCTGTTGGGCCATTTGAGATTAATTTGGCAATTTACTTTTGTAAATAACAGATTTATTATCAGTTTTTCTTCACCGATCGAATGTTTTTTAACTTTAGGACCCGACAATTCTCTTAGTGAGAATAAAAGAATGTTCTTTCATAAAATAATTAAAAACACTGAGGATTTATTTTCAACTAGTAAGAATATTAATTGGGTTCACCATCAAAATGCGATAATGTGTAAAATATCTTGGTTTGCATGTTAATGCTTCGTAATTGCACAGAGCTTTTCAACTTCAAAGCTCTTTACATGAATTAAGTGGATGTCCCTGAAGGCCTTAGGCAAAATTTTCTTTGCCTTCGAGAAGAGATTTGCACCAGACAGAAGCTTTGTGAAAAACCCAGGACTGCGCTTTGTTGCTTTAATCTACCACCACCGCACATGAGATAATGTATTACTACCATTTTGCAGATGGAGCAGTGGAAATAGGGGGGGAACTGAATGGGACTATCCCAGCCCATCTGAAAACTTCATCGTGGCTGTGGCACATTGAGCAAGTGAGCAACAAAATGTGAGATAATTCTGTTTTCCAAAGCCATGTCAACATACCTTTTAATTATTTCTTTACTTTCCCACCAAAGATCAAGCTGCCTGAAAGTCTGATGATTACCTCCTATTGCACCACTCCACACACAATGCCTTCACTCAAGCAGTCAGGCAGAGAACAATGCATTTGCTAGAATTCAGTCAAAAGCTGTTATCTGGTACTCCACTTTCCTTTGTCAAACGATTTTTTAAAAGACACTTGCTAGAAACAGGAAGTTTCCCAAAACCCAGGAGCAATGGTTATTCCCTTATGTCAGATAGACCAAAATCCATCATGAATCACCACTCAGTATTTTCAAATTGAACTTTCTTTTCACTGTCTTTTAAATGATGCTACAGATATGAAACTGCAACAGAAGTTTACAACCTATGAGCTAAAGCATGAATATTTTTTCAGCATCTTTTGCCATAATGACATTTTTTGGTGAGCACAAGATCAACAAGCGTTTCTCTTTGTACTTACCATGTGATTTTTATGCCACTTCACTGGACGCAGAGGGTAATACATTGGGTCTTTTTATTGCTCAAGTAGAAAGTGCTCATTACCTATTTATGTTTGTATATAGGAAAAAACAAAGAGTTGTTTCGAGTGGCATACATCACACTGTTGTAGTGGTTGATTTCCTCAGGATGGTTTTCTGGGGTTTTGGTGCAGTTTGTGGAGGCACAGTCGCAGGTCTCGGAGGAGGAAAGCTATTACTGGGACTTATCCCCAACCCTCCATTTTCCAGAGGAAACGGAGGCAGCGGAGGCGGTGGAGGCGGCAGAGGAGGGCACTGGTGCGGCAGCTTTCCCACAACACGGGCAGGCTCACTGTGCAAGTGCACCTCCCTGTTTTTAATGTTATACCGAACATCACAGTCGGGGCAATAGCCGTGGTACTGCACTTTTTCACTAAATCGTACCCGTTCCCTTGCTCCTGGCTGAGGACATCGCTCCTTCTCAGGTCTGTGCATCAGAGGCTGCATCACAACTTTCTCCAAATTACTGTTCGGTATACAGCATATATCTCCGTTTGGGGTACGGTTGGGCCCGACTGGCAAGCCCCCGTTTCGCAGCAGGGTACCATTAGTCTTGACAGGGTTGGCTGAAGGAGGCAGCCTCGGAGGCTCGTCACACTTGACAGGCGTCAGTCGTGGTGGAGGTGGGGGTGGATTCGGCTTCCGCAGCACGGTGAGGATAGCGGAGGGGTGCGCGGGTGGCTTGATGAGCGGTGCACTGCCCCGCACCTTGACTTTCTCCAGGCTGGAAGCTGTTGTGCTGCTGGAGCTGCTATTGAGTGTGTCCGTTTTGGAACTGTCTGTCATCTCATCCTCCAGCTGCAGGTCGGACGTCAGCGTGTCAATCTGGTCAACGACCTGCACAACAGCCAGAGTGAAAACCGTGAGAAAAGCCTGCCCCGGTGAAGGCATAAAAACCAAAAGCACTCTCCACTATCAGTTTTGTCCTTCCCAGAACTGAAGCATCCAAATTTTTTTGACCATTATTTTTTCTTTTGCCAACATAATACAAAAAATAGTAATAATAGTAATAGTAATAGTAATAGTAATAGTAATAGTAATAGTAATAGTAATAATGATAATATAGTAATAATGGAGATGGCTAGTTTGCTAGCTCATTACCTGAATACAAAAGAAATATAACTTGAAAACTCTGGAATGAAATTCTGTTTCTTTCCCTTTAGGGTTTACTTGGCAATATCATTGTAAGTGAACTGTAATCTTTCAATATTATGCTTTACCTTCCAGTGCAGGAGGATACTGAATTATTTAAATTTAGCTTCTACACGACAGCTTCTGAATCCAAATCTTCTGCAGAGTATCTTTTAGCTCTGACATTTAACACAGTCTAGATTAAATATGCATCTCTGTATAGCTGATATTATACACCTACACTCATAAGTTTGGTACAGTCTTTCCTGACAATTTTTTAACATAAATAAGGTACTGAGAAGCAACTTCCCTCTTGTATTAGACTGCATTATCTCCCTTTATGAATATTTGCCTTAAGATCTGAGATCCTCTGAAGCAATCCTGAAATAGCATTTGGTGCAAGAAAAGAGGGAAAGTGGTTTGGTTTCCAAAGTTACAAGCATTTATTAACTTATGCACTTTATTCCAAGATTTCCTCTACTTCCCATATTTCTTTTTGTAGTTTCTACAATGTTAGATCTTCTTCTAGTCTTCCAGACTCCTTTTTCTTCTCAATTTTTTATAGGATATGCAACCGATGGTGCCTTTACTAGGTAGTGAAAATTTGTCATACAACAATTAAAAGCCCATCCTGAAAACTGCATTTCACTCAGTCCCTAGTTGGACAACTGCACTTACAATCTACACGTAACTGCAACACACCACAGGAAGTAAGCACACATTTAAGAACTGATCTTTATCCTTTACATCCTCATAGGATATACATAAAGTAATCAGTATCTGAAATGTTACTAGCTAACTTTGGTGCATCAATAAAAAGCTTGTGCCATTGCTTCGGGTCTTTATGGGAGATCTGTAACATTCTGGAGGGAGAGCTGGAGGGGGCACCCAAGTGCATCTGAAATAAAACTAGATGCCTCCAGTTGTGCCACTGAATCAATCCTTCTTACCCTTTTGGGACTTTAATTTCTACTTCCTGCTTTCAATAATTTGGTCCTAATACTATTGATTTCAAAGTAAGCCTATTTTTGAGGAGTATAAGGCATATGTTACCTGCAAAAAAAGTGAAAGTCATTACTGAAGGCAGTGACTCTTTATTCGGTCAAACCAGTAACTCACTTATGTGGCCAGTGGTAAACAGTAAACAAGGAAAGAAAAAACACCGTAGAATGAAAGAGCATTTTAGCTTCCGCTGCTCACACTGTAGTTAAGAGTTGTGTAATATAAAATTCATAAAAATTCATACACAACAATTTTCAGTGCCTTCCTTCTCCTAAAAACAGCAAACATGCAGATAACCATGATTCAGGAAGAGAGCTTTCAAGCATTTTTGAAAAAAATTTACAATACTTTTTCTCTCCAAGAGCAAAACAACTACTCATTTGTTCACTATTCAAAGCCCAATACCATGTTGCATTTCAGTTTCTATTTTAGCATTTTGATTTTTCTCCAATAAAGAATAAAGAAAAATTATACCCTTAAAAGACAGACATTAATTCCCCCAAATAATCAAGATTTAAAATATTAGTCTAGAAGTTGAAAGGTACAGTTGAACTCTGGTAACTGTCAGATCCCAAACATCTCCCCCAGGGTATAGCATACCTTGGAAATTTCAGAATAAATGCAGATAAACCACATCTGTACTAAGACAATGCAAAATTCATAACAAGAAAGACAGTTTACAGAGAAAGATCTCACATTATCACCTTTATATATGCAAACCAAGGCTGAGGAAACTTCTCAAAATGAAACAATGAATCCAAAGGAATATGGAAAAGACAGTCACGTTCTGGGCACTAAACCTGAAATTTAAGCACCCCTCTGCAAGTTTAGTATGGATTTGTGTAAATATTAGGGTCTACCTACATATGGCTAAACATACTACTGAATCCTCTCCTGGAATCCAACATGTAATCTTTTAATAAACTGTAACAGCCACAGAATGGATTGATGCACCATAAACCAAAGAAACTCCTTGGCAAGCAAAGAAACAAAAAAAGCACCATTGAACAGCTGTAGGCAAGCGAGAAAGGAAGGACATATCCATAAGGATGCTCAACACAGGAGCAGTGGATAGCTTGTGCAGGTGACAGTACATTGGCCTATATTACAGTATCAGATAATAGTAAATGATAATATTTGGTTGCTTCACATTGCTTAATAAGAGCTATATTAAAATGCCAAGAAGAAAAATTAGTTTCTCTTGCAATTGGCTTATTCCAGCAAAACCTAATTTTTCTTTTCCTCTATTTGCTATCATGATGGCCCCCTCAAAGGCTACCTATAATCATTCACGACCTTAGAAACCAACATCACACGTGACTGCTGCTGTGGTTATTGCACAATTAGCTATGGATAAATCTCATGGAGATTATCCAAATAATATACTAAATCTTCCTTACCTCAATAAAATTCATTCACAATTTCCAATATCAAATTCCCAATACAGAATAAAATACAATAACAAAAATGTATTTTAATGTTATTTTAAGACATACATAAAATTCTAATCATTTTATGTATTTTTTCCTGCAGAACCAGTCACAAATGATGGCTTCTTTGCTTTAGGCCTCATGTGCAACAAAGATCGTCCCTGTTCCACACTACAAAATAAATGTACTCCATGAAATTAATTCTAGAGAAACAAAACCTAGTGTTTATTTTTTTGAGACAGATACATTAAAGGTGATATTCCACTGATGCTGTGACGATATAGCTGTAATTATACAGCACACGTGTCATAAAATGGTGGACCCTGGTGATGAGAAAATTTGCATCCATTCAAACTGTCCTTCTGACTGCAAAAATTTTCTCAAGAGTAACAGGAAAGCCTGTTATGAACTGCCCTTGAATTTAAATGACTACAAAGTTTATCTCTTGCCCTCTGGCCAAATGTGTAGCACACACCAGAATTTTTTTGTGACCTACCCGTTTGTAAAACAAAACCAGCACAAAATGGCTCTGACATAACAACATAGTTTATCTGTCCTGATTCATTCCCACTACCATTCTGTTTACTGTTATTTTCTTCCACTTTTTTGTCCCAGAAGGAAAAATTCAAATAAGATTAAAAAGTAACTGAGAACTGGTGACTAACACAGTTAAATTGATGTAGTTAAAAAGAAAAAAAAGAAAAAACGCGGGTTGAAAAAAATCAAGCCTTTCTTTCCAATAATGCTCAAACTAGGCAGAAGATCAACAACAACAGCATCTGTAAAACATGTACATAAGAATTTATAATCACCATTTAGGACCAGAAATCGGTCGACATGAATTAAGTCTCGTCTCTACCTAAACTCAAAACAGCAGGGGTATGTTTATAAACCAACACTAGTTAACAGCAATTTACCAAATTAAAAAAAAAAGAAATCAACAAAAGTAAAATTAGAATGATGATTCACAATTATTTTGCTTTTTCTGGTTTTGTTTTTTTTTTTTAATTTTTATGTAGACACTCAAGTGTTTCAGTAGATTTGGGAAAAAAATGTTAATTGTGAACATTCCAATTAGTAAACAGTCAAGCACTCAAATGCACCAGTGCTCCTAAATCACTTAACTCAAAGGGGTTGACTAACTCACGTAAGCTGCCTCCTTGTTGAGGAGGTTGCTGCCTCCTTGCTGCCTCCTCCTAACTACAAGAACAGCTTCAATGAAAAAATCAGTGTGGTATGACTGTAGGAAGATCACAGATCTTTGCTAAAGCAAATGAATACTACTGCTGTTGAGTTCTTGCTTGTCAATGCACTAACTTTTAAGACTTTTAAATAATTTTAAAAAACTTTTCAAAATCTCTATTTCAAAGGGTTTTCTCAAGATATCTAAAATAACTTGAATATTTGAATGTAGAAATATATAACTGAAATGATGGTAGAAAGTAATCAGGGGTACTTCCCTCATACCAGAAAAATAAAAATCTTTGGAGAATGCCATTGATGCTTAAGATGTTTTACAGACAAACAAAATAATACATTTCTCTCTGCTTCAAGAGCTTTCAAGTTTGGATTAGTCACAGAAAACTAAAGAATGAGAATAAAATGAAGCCAAAAGGAAAATGCTAGATCTGTAGTTAAATCTGAAATTTGTACTTAATTTTGTTAGATAATTTAAGTGTTAATTTCCTGTTAATTAAATGCTATAAATAGCATCCACCAAAGAGTACAAATGAAAAGAATAAAAAAAAATGGTTAGAAGCTCATCAAAGAGGACATGTGGAAGTGAAAACTCCACACTCCAGAGAGGACACAAATGAAATAAAGTACCTGTGCAAGAGCTCACAAACAGCCATTGGGAAGAAGAAAAGCAAACATGAAGTAACCAAGGATTGCTTCATGCTGACAACTTGCCAGGCAGTAGTTACTAAGAGTAGGCAATGAGACAAGATCATTAGATTTTAAGATGGGAGTGCAAAATAAAATAGTGATTGCACTCTGGATACACTTGAGCAATACAGCACAGAAGTTGAAGAAGCCAAAGTGAATCAGTGGATGAATGTTGTAAACATAATCCCCGAGAACAAAAGAACAGCGTGAAGAAAGCTAGGAAAGAAAAGCCAGCCATTTAAGAGCACATCTCACAAGGAGCTGACAAAATATTTGAGTTAATGCCTAAAGTTCTAGGAGCATCTGTGAGAAAGACTGCATGCACAAGTTTTTACGCATAACTTTTAAATTTATACAGTATGTAAGATCTATAGTAACATTACATGAGTTTTGAGTCCTACTTCACTAAGATTAAACATGAATATGATTTGTGTGACACCTGTAAGATAGAACCATAAGTAAATGAGACTGAAGATTACTATTTGGAGACAACTTTCCTCCCCGTTGTCTCTCTCTAGGAGTGCACAGCATATTAAACTGTTAGAGAAAATGTAAAGCTCCTTGTTGCAGACAGAGGTAAGATTAAGTTATGTACTACTGAAAAAAACTCTTACCAATGTGCATTTAGACTCAGAAATTCTGCAACCACCAGTGTATGGAGAATGAATCAGTACTATCAAAGTAAGGAGGTCAAAAGGACATAAATACTACCCACCCCCAATAAAAAAGAAAAAAAATTGGAAAAACAAAGGAAGACACTGAAGTTGCAAACAATTTGCATTGCAAAGATATCCTACAATTAACCCCATTCCTCAATGTTATCAAACTCTTATATTAAATTGCTTAAAAATACAGAGCTATCATAAAGTATTGCTTTTCAACTGAGGTCAAACTGCAGTCCCTGTTTAAAATAACTGAGAATCTCGTCCAAGAAAACTTCTTGTGATTATCAAAAGCAGCCTATGCTGGTATAATATTTCCATTGTTTTGAGTTGTACTTACAAGTCTTGTCTGTTTTTTACCTCCTCTACTAAGGCGCTTTTGTGGGTGAATATCCTAACTCGATTAGACTAGTACTCAAAACTCCGTACTTCTTACTGAATGCCAGGATCTCATTATAAGACTCTAACTTGGCAATAGTAAGACTAAAATGTGACAAGGAAAGTAAGAGTTTCTTTTACTTCTTAATTGTATCCCTAAACTTCCCTGAAAAGAGTATTTACAATTAGCCATAAACACTTTTTGCAGTGCTTCTCTTTGTGTGATTATGTGATACACATCCACAAATGCGTATGTAATCTATTGAGAGTTTTATTATCTCCTCACAATAAATGTTTCACCAGGTTTGTTTTTCCTCCTGTTTAAAGGCAGCAGGAAGGTGCTGATGTTCAATGAATATATAAACCATTAGGTGCACCCAATCCACCACAGACAGTTATTGTGCTTTTTTTCAACTCTTGAATAAAGCAAAGTGCTTTTCAGAAAAAAAAGTAATATATTCTTAAAGATTCATAAACTTTTAAATTCACAGAACTTCAAAATTATAATTTTTCCTAAGATGTCCAGCCATTTTCAATTTTGTATGTTCTTCAAAGTTTCACATGGATTTATGAGTAAAATTTCTTTTTTAAATGACTTGCTGCTGTACAGGCTAGTACCTCTCAAAAAAGCTGCATAAGCAAAATGGAAATGGTACTTAGCTGTGATATTACTTCTGAGATGAAATAGTTATAATCCATATATTACTGTTTATTACTACACTGCAGCAGTGTGCAGCGATGAGATTTGATTTAATCATTTGGTGACAGTTTTCTAGAAAACGAATACTTACAGACAGATACTGATCTTAATTTTAAATCAACCAAAATCAAGCCACGTCATGAGACTAGCACAAATTTTTGCTTTCTTACTTTGAACTAAAAAAAATTACTGGGGAAAGGCACAAAATTAAGTGGTATTATTTAGTTACAAATAAGTGCAATCAAAATGTCTTAATTTCATTATTTTTGAAGTAATTCCAAAAACTTGCAAAGTTTGACATGGATAAATTTTGCACTGTACGTGCAAGCCAGAATAAGAAACATATAATTAACAATAAAATAGCAATCAGATCTATCTCAAAGAGGTTACTCTTGCCTTTAAGTAAGGAACTGGCAAATATGCTATGTCAGTAGCTCCAATATCTTACGACTGCATCTCTAATCCTACAAGAAATTGTTCGCTTGCTGTAATTACTACGGGAATCTTTAAGACAAGCTGTCAAACTATTTACCTTCCTGTCATCTTAGCTCATTATCTCCTGTAGAGTTACTAGTTTTTTGTTGACAAAAATGAATGTTCAATATAACTAAGGTCACAAATGAAGCTTTTCCCTCACCAAGTCTTTGCCTGTAAATCCTGAACCATGACAGAGCTAAAAACAAATGCAAAGGAGGTCCCTATCAACAGTGAGAGAGCCAGTATTTCCCTCTACAGTTTAAGATGCATAAAATCAGGCTAAGACCCTGTTCTCAGGTGCATCAGCACCAGCTTCAGTCATCCATGGTCATATCTTTTGCATTTGCCCCAGTTAACTTCTCTACACTGTGTCCCTCCATCCCGCTCCCATCCCCAGTGAATACAGTTTTCAGGTCAAGGAGAAATGGAACCAAATTTAGGCTAGAAACATGTTCATAAAGTTGTGTAAGCCAAAAAACTGCAAAAATAAATTAAAAGAAGAGCTGTACTAGGAGAGATAAGTGGTTTACTTAGTACAATATTGTGAAAAATTACAAAAAGCAGGTGCCCAGGCAAGAACACAAGAATAGAAAACTCACACAGAAATATTTCTTTAGAATTGTATCCCAGTCTCAAACAATTTCTAACTCAAGGACTTCTTAAAAAATTTTGCATTAAGTAGAACTTGACATATTTATCTACCACGTACACTCTTATTTCTGCTTGAACCCGTATAAGCTTTTAGCATCCGCAATATCCTGCAGTTTCCCACCTTCATTATACGGATATAGCACCTTCTCCTCTTTCTGCTTGAGAAAAAACACAGAAGCTTTTATAGACAAAGTGCTTCATGGACTTGTATAATACTTACGCTGTAGCTGCTTTGTAAAACCACAGCTATGCAAGCCCTCTCAGTCTTGGAATTTGGTTGGTTGGTTGGTTGTTTTTTTTTTGGGGGGGGGGGTATGTTTGGTTTCTTTTTAATCAAATACATGATAAATGTCTGTAGAACAAAGAGTAATAACCTTACACAAGGAAACAAAGTCTCAAATAGCTGGCTACACCCAGCAGTCCTGCCACCACTAATAAGTTATAATAAAAGTTTTACAGTGTATCCAGCAGCATCCTCATATCTGAAACTGTATTAATAAATAATCATGTCTGTTTATGCTAAGATATTCTAGCGGTTAGTGTGAGACTTGTCTGTGTTAAGATATCTAAAAGATCAACACCATCCTAAGCAAACTTACATATATCCCAACTCGATAAAGAACAGAAAAAAATCCCACACACAGTTGTTGCCAGAAGAAAGCTTTTGCTAAAGAATACGTTAGTAACTTCAGCAAACTAGTATTACACTTTGGAGTACATTATACAGTCATTGATTCAACCTTACCCTTGGTACATAAATGAATTCAGAAATACAACGTTTTCAATGACAGGCTTTACTAAACTGTACTCTGACATTTGGAAGTAGATTGAACACCAAGTTAGGCTGGATGTAAACATATAAATGGAAATTTATGAATATGCTGGACTCTTGGGAGTCTAATAAGGCCACAAAAGCTCAGTATCATCACCCTGACTTAGCATTTCAGGGAAAGCAAACTGGGAAGCCCGTATTCAAAACCTTAAAAGAAAAAGGCTTCTTTTCCATGAAGGAATAAAAAAAGAAATAAAAAAGGCAGTAACCTGCTTTCTGTGTTCCCCTTTAAAAACTTAACATAGCCATGGTAATTCCTCTGTGTACTCTTTCGGATGAAGTCTGTAGGGACACTGCTTGGAAGATCAGAGAGAGAGATGGAGGCCGGTATGTGGCAGGTATTCATAGCATGAAGAACAGTACAATTACAGTTCCCGTCACACACAAAAGAACCCTGATAAAATTATGTAAACAAACAGAAAGCCTGAGAAAATAAAATACAGAACTAACAAACAAACAAAAAAACCCCTTTCTAGAAAAGCAAGTTCAAAGAATATTTGTAACAAAAGACCAGCTGTTCTAAAATATTAACTGAAATAAGTCAGCATTCCTAATGAATGGTAACAGAATTTCAAACTTCCAGTGAAATACTCACATCATCTCGTATTTGGCAATAGGGGAGAGTAATTAATTTCACAAAAGTAAAGAGGATTAAATCTGGTTTTATGGCACATCTAAAGACATAGAGAGATGACACTTGTCTGGTAAGGGAGTGCAATGATTTCACACGTAGCTCATTACCCAGGCTGAAAGACAAATTGCAACTCAGACTCAACTCTAGAAAAGAAATCTCATCCCCAGTTATCGGTCATGCCTTCCCTTTGCTCCCTTCTCTTGCCCATAATGATGCAGTCACCAATACTGCGTAAGCACAGCAAATCAATCCATATATTTGAAATAACAAGTACAATGCATATCTCTATGGGCAGCAGTGTTAGCTGAGAGTTGTTCAAGAACAGATTCCAAGAACAGCAAGTGAATCTGGCACAGCTTGTTCTGAGCATCAACAAAAGATCCACATCTAGAAAAAAGGGCTTTTAAGTACTGGAGAAACAAATGACAACTACATAATAAAATATAAAGAAAGTTTAATTTCATATGACTTGCAAACAAAACTGCAACTTCACAGGAAATCAGCAATTTTCCCTTTATTGTTACACTGATGTCAATTATACTTTTTTTTTTTTTTTGTACTCTTTGAGTTTAGGTTTGACATCTATAGGTAGATATAGCCTGTGTGACTATTTAAGCTCATAAAAGTAACGGAACAAAGTTCATTTTCTTTTCGGGGACACTGAAATACACTCTTCATCCTATCTCTGAAAACACCTAATGTAAGACTATAATAAGAAGAGTGTGCAACTACTTTGTTATTTGGTTTTAGTACATTTTTTCCTAAATTTGTGGCATTACAAATCACATATTTGGAAACACAAAGACTGCAGACCTCTATTTTTATGCTATTAGATAAGAAAAGAAAAAACATTGAAAAGGATGAAGCTGGACATGGTAAATATGCATTTGATAACTATTTCTGCATAATTTTTTTTTTAATTCATTGGCACAGATCAGGGAATTTAAAAGACAAATTGGTAATCAGCATTCCATGTTTAAATGCACACGTAAATACAAGTGAAAAGTCTTCCCTGTAAAAACTCAAGAGAATTAATGTGGAATCCTTGTGTATATGTTTCAGTAACACTCCCTGACAGTAGACCTCTTTTGTTTAACATAAAGCGGCCAGAGAATACCAGAACTGTGAGACTTTGGTGTGTCCTCTGAATCAAATCTTTCTAAATCAACATTTTAGAAGCTGTGGTTTACTACTGCTTTTCTCTCTCAAAACAGGTAAAAGAATTGAAAATGGCTGCATGTTGACAAAAACTAAGGAATGGTTAGTCTGTGCATTCTCATTATTTCTAGTGTTTTCTGAATAAAAATGTTGTAAAACAGCTGAAAATGCAGTGCCATAAAATGTTAGCGATTTTAGTCCCTACAAAACAACCTTTGCTATTCTCATTGGTTCATAATGACTACAAATACAGTGATTTGCCTAATCAGACATCATATTAATTTAAATGAATGCTAAATATTTGTCTAAGCTCTTAACTATTAATGTGAAGAGCACGTAGAAGTTCCTTAAAGCATGTGCATTCCCAAACTATTAATGCTTACCATGGAGACTGAAAGTTCCTCTGTACGATTAGAAAAAAAAAGTCCCACTGATCACCTAAATAGTTTCCTAGGTACACTCTTCAGATACTTTAATAACAGCTATTGTGAAAAAAAGCCCTCATAACATTATAGCTCTGAAAAGGAATTTAAAATTTTTAGGACACCCAAAAGAATTTGCTGAGAAGTTGGTAAACAACTCAATTGCAATTCTTTTATGTTAACTCCAGTCTTCAGTACTGGGTATACTTTCCTAATTTTAAGTAAACCACCTCACTAGGCAGAATATTAATAAGCATCCTTCCTTTTCCTCTGACAGTCTAAAAGAGACTCCAGAACTAAATGTTTAATATCCTTTTGTTCTAAAACCAAAAAGATGCTCCCCAAGAACAGCCAATATATCTTTTTGGAGACCACATGTTTGGGCTGGTGGATTTTTTGATTGAAAGGATTTTATTAGTGAAATACTACTCTGAATCTAGATGGCCTCCATATTTTAGTATTTCAGCACTATTTCTGTTACAACTCCAAAGCCACATTTAAGTCCAAATGAAATGTGCAATGAATTTACATCAATCTGGAAGTACTAATTCCAAGTCTGTTGGACACTTACTAAAATACAGTTTCGACAGAGCAGAACAGAACTGGAGGATTTAGCTTAATAGACACATTTCTAACCAGTCCTTTTGGCTTCAAAACATGACCCAAAATTGCACAATCCATTAAGTTTCATTCTAATTAAAAGTTTGAACAAATCCAAAGTTCAAAGAAAATTTTAGATGAAGTGACAGTATCATCTGCTTTTTAGAGTGAAAAAATACTAAAGCAGTAGTTTTTTTTTTCTTCAGATATACCTGTAATATTCTTTCTGTTGATACATTTTCATTGAAAGAGCTTCTGTTTATGCAATAGGTTAAACTATCTGCCTGGATAAAAATAATGTTATTGATAATGATGATTATTATTAAAAAGTTGTATAACTCTTTCAGCTGAGAGGTCTTAAAATGGGGAAGCTGCCGTCTCCGCCTCGCTCTCCCACTGAGCTGCTGGCAGCATCTGAAAGTGTGCTGCAGACATTATTCCAAGAATGAGAGAACAAAAAAGATATTGTAATATTGACCCTATTGAAGGCTTATTGGGGGTCAATTTGACTTTTTCCATCTGGATGTACTGGGCAAAATACAGAAGACAGATAGCGCATGGTGAGCTTACACCAGTAATAAATAATAGCAATGAATCATCCAAACCCTTCTACTAGAGAAAGTAATTGCTATGAAGCATGTAGGTTTGAAATGAATACTTGGTTGCCTTCTAATTATTAGTTGCTCCAAGTTAAATGACTTCTGCTCACACTGCATCACAACATATTTAAGGAATTTAATTAAAAGTCACAGAATAGTCTATCTTAATATTTATGGATAACATTTTTTCTTTTAAATAAAATGCTGCATGAGCACAAGGGAAACAAAAATAAGGAGTTTTATCTCATCCTTGGTTCTATATACATTATACATGTCTAAATGCTATAAAAGTTTATTGTGTCTCAGCTCTCCACGGCTTTGGCCTGAACCACATTTTTGATTCAACATGCTAATTACCTGACGAAAGCTAATAACAACATAATCTAGTCAAAACTTTTGTTCCCTTAGGCAGATATCTAAATCTGATCCTTTCAAGTCATTAGTACAGCNATGACCTTAGAGGTCTTTTCCAACCTTAGTGATTCTATGATTCTATGATTCTAAACAGTGAATAAGAGCAAACTGTAGCTAAGGATTTTTTTAATTAATAATGTAATTAAATGATTTAGCAATAATGATGGAATTCAGATTAGCATAATATGAACATTGCCAAGACAGCTGTTTAAACAAATTCAAAGTAAATAATGTAATCTAATGTTACATATTTACATAGATGGTTGCTTACTTTATGCTTAAAGCTGAATTTAATAAAAATCACTTTTTTCAGAACTTGAAGAAAGCTTTCTATCTTCCTTCCAGTCAAAAAAAAAATTAACAAATACCATAAATAAAGGATGCATGGGGAGCAAAGGTGAAGGAGCAGAGTTTACAGCTAATGTGTGCAATGAGATACATGCTCTATTTGCTGAGCCTTAAAAATGCTTATCTAGCATCTTTAAGATGTCTTTAAGATTTGGGAAGTCTTCTGTTTTCAAATCTAGTATTTGTACTATTAATCGCCCCAAAAGAAAAAAAATCAGGAAATCTGTAGCTCAGACATTTACAGCACTTTTGAAGGAGGTAATTGTTTCAGAGTGGGCCAAAAGACAATACTGTGGATGTTTTTTCAAGCAACGACTAATAAATTTTTGTCCTTATAAGACCATTAGCTCATGCTTTTGGTGCTATTACTTGCTGTTCCAATGCTATTTCTGGTTACACATCAGGTAGGTTATAATGTAAGAAAACAGAAAGTTGTTCTTCGCTTTTGCACAATCTGCAAAGAAGCTGGGCCTGTTATGCCTGTAATGTACTTACACTCCCACTACTGAACTATTAAAAGAGAATTTGGCCATCTCATGTGGTACGTGGTGTTGTACTCAGTACCACGACATTATATTTTTACTGTTTGTGGTCCAGTCCCTCTCCTGTATATTCAGTTCAGATGCCTCTGCATTTGTGGCATAGGTTTTCCTTGGAGGTAATTACTTTTGTTATTTTTAAAGCAAGAGAGGCATGACTTATCAGAAGTATTCATTGAAGGCTGAAGGTGAAATTCAAGAGGTCTGTTTCCCTCAGTAAATGAATAGTGGCATTACAGCAAGAAAGTGCAGTAGTAGATTACATTGATGCAGAGAGTAGAAAACCATTTCCAAACAGATTTGCAAAACACAGCGGTCTGCGGGGTGGGGGAGCAACCCCCTGCCTTGGTCACGCAGGGTAGCGAGCTGCAGTCAAGATTCAGCACAGCTACTGCAAATTTCCAACCAAAGATAAAGTCAAAATGATTCACTCCTTGAAATAAATTGTTGATACTTAGCCTTTGAAGCTTTGTTCTGGTTTTTGGCTTCCCTACAAAGCATTTTCAGTTGAGTTAGCATGTTGATAATAAAGCTATGGAATATTTATTTTAAAGTTATGTATATTAATAATTATTTCTATAATGACTAGACAATACAAGGAAAATCTGATCCAAACCTCACGGAGAGAAGAGAAAAAAAGCAGTTTTCTATGTTTGCTGGACCTTCCTTTCACATTGTCTTCTGGAATTTATTACATGAATTCTACATGAATACTTTTTGCTCTCACACTCTTTTTTTTTTTTTTAATATATAATATATAAGCAACATAATTTCTGCTCAGGTTAATTACGCAGTCCCTCAAGTACTAAATCATTTCTTTGATTGCCACCCACATTACTAATCCACTTTGAAGAGTCCTCACATCCAGTCCTTATAATTCCCAATCCCTTTCTGATAATTGCAGTACTTGTGGCAGCAGGAATGAAATGTTTTGTACCTATTATGTTGAAGTGGTCCTTAGATGTAAAGAGTGGAATTTTTCCAATGCTGCTGGCAGGATGCACAGAGAAGCACTAGGAAGACAGATCAAGTGCCTGTTTCTGCTGCTATCCTATGGAAGTCATCTTGTTTTGCTTTATTTCAAGTAAAAATGCAGTCCTACTATTCATTAGAATATAGCTGGTGAGAAGAAAAGACATTACATACAACAGACCTTTAGTATATGCATTGACATTTTACCATAGTCTCATCTGCTATTGCTGTATACAACATAATCAGATAGCACTGAACAAATAAATATTTTGTCTTCTGGGCTATTAGGGAAAAGAAAATTATATAAAGAAGTTTTATAGCTATAATACATATTTTAATACTGAGACCTAGAATTCTAGAGCCAAGATTTGCCCTCTTAGCAAAGTAAATATAAGCTGCACATGTAGATACTTGGGGTTCAGACCCATAAAACAGGCCTGTATACTAAGGTAAATAGTATATATGTCTAATACAAGAAAGTGCTGCAAACTTTGTGAAAAATATCATCTATACTTGAAAAATAAAGCAATCCTGAAATGCCTAAAGAAAAAGTAAGTACTGCAAATTATTTTAAAGTTTTAAATGAAAATTTTTGAAAACCCTATGGATTTGCATTTAGTTTTTTAAAAGGTGTGAGAAAGGCTATTAGTTTTAGTCTTAAATATAAATATAAATATATTTATTTATTTTAAAAGTGTAAGATCTGACACATTAGGCAGCACAAAAAGAGAGAACTCTCTATTCACAGCGAGGTAGGTTGTATCTTCCTGGTAGGAGTTAAGATGTTTCCTTGGGGCTAGATATAACATATTAAAGATGAGAATTCAGGGATAAGGAAAATTTAACATTAAATAAATTTAAATTTAATTTAAGTTATCTTTTAGAGACTATAATTTTGTACATTTAAATTACTACTACTTAGTACTTCATTGGTACAACAGTAGTACTATGTACTAAATACTGCCATTTAATATCTGTGTCTGATTTCATCATTCATTTCTGTGCACCGTGACTGAGACGAACCCCAACTACCTTCTTGACAGAAAGTACTAGAGAAAATGTCAGGATATTAAAAAACACAACTTGAACATACAAACAACGAACCTAGTTATTTCTACTATTCTTAATGTCACAACAGTTAAGACAAAAGCAGCTCTGCAAAACATCACAAACATTGTTAAGTGTTTAAGTTTTCCCCAACTCTTTCCTCTTCTTCTATATGCATTATTATACAAGTATTATTAAATGTATCTATGTAATATTATATGTATAATTTACACCTGCTATCAATTATTTGTAATATATCTGGTTAACCTGGTGATCACTGTATTTTTTTTGTTCTTTTCACTTTCACTAGTAACATACAAGGGCTGAATTACATTTTTAGCCTAACAGTGATGATAATAGCCTTTCTGCATTGATAAAACCATTACAAAAAAAGGTGTCCATTGATGATTCCTCTCCCCATGATTACAGCAGGCAAATTTGTTGCTCTTGATTTTACCTCCTTAAGTACTTTTAAGTACTTAAAAATTTCCTCCTCCTCCAGATAAAGAAGTGTAAAAACAACATAATGATATTGCAAAAAAACAACGCCATGAAGTCATTGAACACGCTCCTATCCAATCACAGGTATTGCAGCAGAAGAAATAGCTTATAACATATTCTTCATCTCTTTTTTTGTTTGTGACAGAGAAATAAAATCACAACTGCTTTGAATGTAGTTGTTACCTATTCAAATAAGATAATCTACAGATTATCTTAAAAAAGATCACAGGAAATAGATGTTTGCCCAGTGGTTTCTAATTTCTTGCTCTACTATTGACGTAACTGTTGTGTTAACTCAAGAAAGAAGGTCCATCCTTATGTAACGCTGTTTTTCTCCTTACTCTTTATCTCTCATCCATTTACACTGTACACTCTGCAACAAGAGTTATGTTTCTCTTGTGTGCAACCCTCCCCGCAAAATACGTGCTACTTGTTACTATTATTCTTCAACACTATTTCAGAGCAGAACATTGGTGGCTAATCTTGTTGGCTAATTTTGTTGGCTAACAGGTTCTCTCTACAGCAGGATAAATAAAGCACTTACAGTCAAGTTTCAAGGGTAGATGTTTCAAAATTCAAATATGCCTTTCATTAACATTTCCTTGCAATGTAGGCACTAGAACATTAATTTTAAAAAATCATTCAAAATTCACTTCATCTAATTATATATTGTGGCAATTATGGTTTAGGTATCAGCTAAGTAGTTGTGGAAATTACATATTTTCAAGAGCAAGGTATAAGTATATGATATATTAGGCTACATAACACTAAACGTCCCCATGGCAATTCTGAACACATCAAACCATCCCTGACCACTAAGCCATGTTCTCACAGACATTGATCAGTATACTCATAGCACTACTTGGGGTCTTAGATCTCGCTCCCATTCAAATATTATTCATATCTGCCTAATTTCTCAAGAAGTGACTTGTCCCAGAACCCAAATTTCAAGGAAAAATTAATACCACTTTTTTTTTTTTTTTTAAAAAAGAAATCCGAAGTAAATATACTCATTAAATGAAAGATTAAGTACTCCCATGCTTAGGTTAAGAGTTGAAGTTCACACAGGAAAAGAGCCTATAAAACCTGTTACAAAAGATGGAACTAGGGTGAGAAGAAGCTACATGAAGTAACAGCAAAGCAGCAGAGTGACCTGTCTTAGCAGTTGAACCATGTTATCTTTGGTATTGAAAGATAAAACTTTCTGATCAAGTTTCAGAAGAATTTCAGCTTCAGCTTTCATAGAATTACCCATCTCAAAATCACCTTGCTTTGTGGGAAGAGGACAGCAAAATATCAGACTGCAGAAGTCCCCATCACCACACTTTTCATACCTTCTGCTGATCTCCCAGGCTACTTCTGCTTTGTCACCATCTGGCTTGGTGCTCCAAGTTTCCATGCAGTACAAGCAAATTACACAGCAAGTTAATAAAGGGATACACAATTTCTGTCAAAATCACTCAGATCTTATGAAGCTATCATTTCTTTATACCCACTTCATTGTCCATTTGCAAGGTTACCTAAATTATACACTATGAATTCTCTGGCCCTGCTTGCTCCTATATCTCAGAAAACTGTGAAAGCTCTCTGATATCCATAACTAAGAGTAGTAAAAACATAAATATCTCTTGACATGAAATTGTTCCCAAATTCTCCATCAAGTATGCTCTTCCTTACATGTTAACTAATCTCACCCATCTGAGCATACACAGCTCTTCTCAGACATCATTCAGTTTCTGGCTGAGTTCCAAGATGCACTGAGACCCGTGCACTCATTGGTTACACAGCACACAGATGATGCAGCTCTAATTAGCTGCTTTTAAGTCACTATGGAAAATACTACTTTTTCCCACAAACGACTATCAGAATTTGTAGAGAGCATTTTTTCCAATGTACAAAAATAAATACCAGTATGGTATCTCAGTGACTAGCAGAAACAATGATATGCTGCACAAACATGCATTCATTTCAAAACGGATATTACAGGGAATATTATAAAAAAAAATACATATGTTGCATCCATATATACAATCAATCAGAGCAGAAAGGTAATGAAGCAAATGAAGCATAAAAATTGCTCAGCTTATTCATAAGTTTGCGTTGTGTGGACTACCTTATGCACAGGTATAGAAATAATTTAAAATTTTTAGCACTTCTGACATACAAAAATACATATCCCAGAACCAGGACAGTTTAATGTACCATATAAGAAAAATCTGGAGTGCTACTTCCAAAATGAGGAAAATATTTTCTTCTTGTATTAAAAATAAATACAAAGAAGAAATTGAAAACTGGGCGCTAAGAAGCATTAGCTGTGGGATTTTTCACTTAGACCTTTAAGTAGACCAGTTTCACTATGAAAACTGGAAAAAATTAACTTTACATCTTTGGAAATGATTGAAAGAAAAAGATGGAGAGTGCCCTGCTGATGGACTCACTACTTCAGGGACATCTAATAACATGACACTCATGTACGGACCAGTCTGAGACTGAAAAAGGACAGCCTGCAGATCTAAGCGAGTATAAGACAGAGTTTGTAGTTTTTGTCTTTTTTTTTTTTTTTAAATAATAAAACTGATTGAGGTAAGCAGTAAGGATGTTCCTTCTCTAGTGAGGCAGCCAATATTCAGGTCTTTCAGAAGCTTAGCAAGGACAAAGCACAGCTATGTTCAGACTATCTAGTTGCAGTTTATAGGCTTCCTTAGGATTATTAGGATAAATGGAGTTAATAGGCAGAATAGAGTCCTGACAGCTAAAAGATTGAATCTTTTAAGCATTGTGACGGTAGTATGATTTCTGTAAAAAAGTACACCCACATTACAGGTAATGAAAAAAGGACTTAGTTCCCTTCTTAATTAAATCAATGAGTTTCTATTCACTGACATCAGATTCTGATTCCACAGATAAAACTAGGTTCCTCACAACCAATAAATACAATGTGAAATGGTAGCACTGTCGTCTAGAAAAAGAAAAAGAGAATAAAGAAAACATCACGGTGATATAAACGAGGCAATAACAAGGGGCATCCATCAGCCAAGATGTTGTGGAGATACACAACATGTTCATTCATGCTGACAGTTTTTACTGATGGAGAGGAAGAGACAACTGCAGAGCATAAGAATGTATATTTTTCTCACTGGGCTGTAGTAAAGGGTGAATCCTAATTGGGGAAAAACCCAATAATACAGTTCTTTCCATTGCTACTAACAGCAGTAGAGTTACATTTAATCCTTCTCTCTAAGGGCAGAGTTTACATATAAGAATTCATAAACATATAAATAAATAAACCCAGGCTGTGGAAATTAATCTTCTGAAGAATACATTAAGGTAGGCTGCAATTATTTGTGGTATTCATAATAAACCAGGAGAGTTTACTGAAAGCTATACATTAGACTGTAACTTAAAAAAAACCTCAGCTTAGCTAGACACCCAAGTGCATCTCACTCTCAGATTAATGTGTTTACTTACAAAAAGAAGCAAGCAGTAATATCTTTATAAGACCAGCTGATGGCTGGAACAAAGCACTCTGGCTTTCAAACACACAGGATCTTTACTAAGTAAGAAAAAAAAAGAAAAAGTATTTTAGGTTTTATTTCTTTCCAGCCTTCTGCCCAGTTCAGCTCCTTTATACATCTACTTCCTTCTCTCAATAAAATGAAACCTTTAAAAGAGGGAAAAAAGCAGATTGGCTCATCCAAATTCTTTACTAAAACCAGACACTATGCTCCAACTTTTCATTTTGTGCACTCTACCAAAAAAGGAGGTGAAAATTAATTCTTGTGATCTCAGAAGTCAGGGAAGAAATAATTTCTTTTCATTATGAAAAATGAAGACATAGTTGCCTTCAATCCATGAGCTATGAAGTATTTTGATCAAAGAAGCAACATTCAATGAAAATCAAATTAAATTCTATTTTCTGTTGACTCACATTGCCTTGTCAAATCTTTTGAAATCTCTTATTTGCAGATATTGCAACTGTCCATTACACTGTCCACTTCTATCACACTATTTTTAATCCTCCACCTTGTTTTGATTACACGTGAACAAAATTAAACACAGTCTTCATGATCTCAGTATCTGACATTTCAGACACCTATTTGTTCTTCAACTGTTATCTTTTGCCAAACAACTCTCCTGCACTCATGGGTCCAGTACAAAATACTTAACATTTGAGCCAAAGCAAAAGTAAAACCATGTTAGTTCAAAGCATAACTGACATTTACATCGGTCAACTTTTAAAGCAGCTATAGTTAAACTGAATAAAAATCACTTCATTAGTATGCAGTAATAAAAGAAAATTAATTCTTTTTCCATTGAGTTCATGTTCTGGTTGCTGGCACAAGCTGCTATGTTCATGTTCATAAAATCTGAACACGGAGATTTGCTAATTGCTACAGTTGCCAAGACATCAGTATTCCAGATTGCACAATTGTGAGGTACCAAAGTAATGGCACTGATAGTATTAAACTAGCCATTAAAATTTTCATATTTAATAGTACCATGCATATGCAACATCTACGTAGCAAGTAAAAGTGTAAGAACAATTCAGATTCCTCAAAGCTTAGTAATCATTAGTAGTACCCAACTCTACGAAGAAATATGCTAACTGTCCTAATACTGCTCCACGCTTCAAACCTACACAAGTCATGACCTTCAAAGTAGTGAGTGTGTCACTGAATGATAAATAATATTCTTGCTTTCTAATAGACAGTAGGAAGATTGTGCAAGAATGCATCTTTGCATGAAAGAGTGTAACATACCTGCTTCTCTTAGATGCCTGATACCTAGAAACACTGAAATATGCAGAGTGATCGAAGGGAGAAAACAGTCGTACACTGATTACAGCCATATGAAAGTAATGATATTACACAAATCAGCCAGTTAACAATAGATCCATATAACCTCTTTCTCACTTTTGCCAGTACAATACCAACAAGATGATAGAAGGAAGACTTTGAAGAGCAAAACTTCTACAAGACATGTTAACGTTTAAATATAACTTAACAAAAACTCTCCTGAGGATTTTAGGAATCCATTACTGTTAGAAATGGAAAAAACCGTTCACCACCTGAATGTAAAGTGGCTGTGAAACATACTGCGCAGCCCTCACAGACCAAAACCTCCACCTTACCTTATTCACTGCTCCTGTACTAGCACTACTTATCTGTCAGGTAGCACCACGACCCGTTCAACAGCCTTGCCGAGCAGTCTTCCAGTGCTGCCCACCCTGTCGCCAACACTCCAGTGTTAGGCACCACATTTCAGACCAGCTGCATGCTATAAAGTTTTGATGGCCTACCCACGTTAGCTAGACGTTGAGGACAAGTCTCCCCCTCCCTGACATCTTCTGCCAGCAAAGCCATGGATCAAGCTGCACTGTGTCAGCGAAGGAAGCTCTTGTAACCTTGTGATCTCTGCTGCAGCCATGCCTGTGGAAAAGCCTCCTCCGTCAGCCTGTGCACTAGAAAAGTCTCTGCTGCTGCCATCAAGACACTAGGCATAATGAAGGCAGGAGACTTTAACATAGCTTTGGAGCAACTTCATATATCAAAAAGTCCTTTGCCTGAACTGAAATGTAAGTAGGCAAAATCTCCAGCCTGCAGGGTTCACACTGGATCAGCAAGAGTTACATAAAGCTGACCCTGGAAGCCCCAGCTCTAGCCACCATCCTGCGTTTTCCATTAGTTCTCCTGAGATACCCAGGAGGTGGAACTGATATCCCTTACCAACTGGTAGTCTATTGAGGAACAACACTGAAGCTTCTCTTGCATCATTGGTCTGGTCTGGGGACAGAACAGTGAATAAGAAGTTACCTTGTCCATTACAATCCCACAGTTCAAGCCCAGGATTTGTTCTGAGGGAGGATGCTGTGAACAACGTTTCTGAACATTCTTCTGAATCTTAACGTGTAGAAAAGAATTTGGCTGCCCTGAATGACAGAAATGTCTATTTAAGGGTAAGGAAAACTCTAAAAATATGGTCGGTACTGAAAAATTGTAAGTCTCTGACTTGATTCTTTTGAATGCTCTAAAAATTCCATTGTATCAAAATACGGGTATATAGGTTTGATGAATAGTCATCAAAGAATTTGAACAATTACAATTTATTGTGTTTAATGTACAAAACAACTTTTCTTGAAATTTCCTGAAAAGAAGAGTAGATATATTTCCATTATCTTGGTTTACTGGGTTCAAATTCAATATTGTTTCTGATTTCTCTTCATCAGATATATTTGCACTCAATACTATTTCTGATAAGATATTAATTTTTTGACTGACTACATGAACTTCACAAAAAAAAAAAACCCACCACAAAATGCCTCTTTTGCTTGTAATTGCTTGTAATTCTTCCTACTGTTCCATAACTTTGTTTTTTGAGTTTATACTAAGTTTAATGAGAATATAGTGTGTTGGGAGTGATACTACGCTACAGAAAGCAAGCTACTAAATACATTTTAGGGAGATTTTCTGTAGATAGAAAAGATGGCTCTAGAAGGTTGGCTGGGCTATGTAAAAGGTTTTATATAACACATTACTTGGATTATTTTTATTCACTTTCAAAGAGTGAGTAATGGCGCTAAAGAAATCATAGAATTATGCAAGTTCACACACCAGTGAAAATATTTCTTTTGTCAATGTAAGTGTTTGGCTAGGTACTTTTCATAGAGAATGAGAGAAAAATGATCAATATCATACTTCTACTCCTAGAAATTATGGCCTAGTACCATACTGGAAAATATTATGATCTGGGTTTATTTCTCTGCAAAGACTCTTATGGGTCAGAGGTTTACATGAATAAGACTAAAGAGTACTCAGAACAGTGATTGCTATTTCCTTTGAGAAGAAGATACAGCCAAACACGAGTTAACTTTTAAATACATTTCATTGGTCAAATGGCATTTGTGAGGTGACTGAAAATGAAAGTAATTATCTAGGCAATTCACAGGAGCATCAAGGTGCTGGCAAAAGGCTCAAGCCCCTTTCACTGAAAATGCCCCATGGCTGAGGAAATGTTGACTGGCTGTGCACGTCCAGGAATATGGTCAAATCCCAGGAATTTTAACTGCTTTTAAATTCAATAAAAGTGGGAGTAAGCCATTTAGAGTATTTCATCCTTACCGAATGCACTGCCTCATCTCAAAAACATTAACCTGTACCATATTTCCTCTGTGTATGACAAATGCACTTTGTTTTAAAAGAGGCTTATTTTTCAATTTACATGCATTTTTATATATATATATAAAAAAATTATGAACATTCACACAGACATAGGTATATATAAACACATCAAGTACTCTGTTAATTTCATCCAAGTACTTCCAAAATAGTAGTCTATAGAAACATAAAATACATATAACTATGCCAACAAAGAATGAAACATAAGGAAAAATTAGTAGTGGTAGTGCTGAGGAACATATTGTCCCCCAGAAATTATTATACTTCATTAACGAAAAATAAAATAAAAACCCCTCTTCTGAAGATGCACACTCTTTCCAGAGTATAGTACATGTAAAATGTTCTCAATGAGGCAGCACATTAAATAATTTGAGATCGCCTAAATTGTTTTTAGAAATTAATAGTTTCTGAAAAGCCTTTAAATTATTAAAGCACCAAATAGATCTAAGAATCCCCTTATATAAGGCACCCCAGGTCTAATTCCCAGATCTCATCTGTAAGACTCAGGCAGCTGGACGAGCCTGAGGAGAGTCAGCAGATTCTTTCAGGAGAGAACAAGGTGGTGAGGGGTATATTGACGTAGTTGGAGCAGCAGCTGCTCCGGGGAGGACACCCAGGCTTTCACACATGCTACCTGCACCACCTGCAGAGGTTCTCCAAGCATACGCCGAGGCCAACACAACCATAAACGTAAATAATCACCAGAAAATAAAAAATCCTATTGTGCCTTTCGAATTTTAACAGAAAGGGAGGGAGTGGGGTGGGAGGAATCAGGTGCTGTGAAGAGATGAGAGGAATGTGGATAGTCCCAGCCCAGGAAACAGGAAAATGGGAATCAAAGTCCCCTGCTCTGGCAAAGAGCTAACACAATTAGAGAATAACACAATTTTCTGTGTTTCTCTATGTGCATCTCATCATACAGAAAACATTAAAAGTGTATGCAGCGAGGTCAGCTCAGGGGAATGCTTGTGAAAAGCACAGCAGATTGGGGCATTTAAAAAATAATCTTGACAAAGCATTAACAAGATTTTATGCAGTAAAATTTTATGCAGGAATATCACAAATGACTTAATAAGCCTGATTTCCATAGGCTGAGGTCAGAGTTCAGTGTTGATTAATATATGACTACTTTTATGGTAACAGCATAAATTACTGCAATTCCATATTTAGATCAGTAGACTGAATTCACAAACAGGCATTTATTCATTCATAAATACTTTTGATTATAAATGACCTATTTACTCGTGAAAGTTTATGAAAAGAAAATCCAGTGAGTTTTTTTATTCTTTTTTTAATTTTCTTTTTTTTTACCCCTAGGAACATTCAGCAATGCCTGGAATCTTCCCAGAACAGGTGAAGAAAAAGATCGCTAGAAGATCAACAGTTGTTATGTGATAAAAGGCACCACGCTGCTTCTATTTTTTCCTTGAGTAAGATTTTAAAATTAGAGTCAGAGGAACACCCCCCACCACTTTTTGTTTTGAGATGAATAAGCTCACCATCACAGTAGCTATTTCCCAAATAAACTCTAACCATACTTGTTACAGAGAACATTAAACTCCCTGAATGCTTAAGTATGACTGCACCAAGCTGAAATGCACACGTTTACCCCTTTTCTCCTTTCCTTTCTTCTCCCTCCTCTATCACTGAAGAGAAGATGTTAGAAATCCAGCAGGGAGGCTCCCAGCACAAGATGAGCAAATCCCCAAACCGAGTGAGTGTAAAGAAGTTTAGGTAAAGAAGTTTAGCTGCAACAAGAATTTCGTTACTGACAGCAGGAGGCCAGTGAATAAATCCAAAATATACTGTATTTGGACTGATGGGCTCAGTTCTGGCCCCTCATCCCAACGATGACACAGTGGAACTAGAAAAGGTAGCAAGAAGGGCAACAAAGGCAATGAAATGGCTTTTGTACAGAAAAAAAGAAAAACCCTAAATAGACTAAGATTCTTCAGCTGGGAAAAACGACAGCTGAAGGAAGATATGATCAAATCATAAACTACTATTCACCAACACCTTAGTATAAATGACTAATATTCTTCCTATTCACCACTACCACGGTAAAGATTAGTCACTCACTCTCATAATGCAGAACATAATGAGCATTAAATGAAACTATCAGGATGCCATTTCAAGACACAGCATAACTGGAATTCTTATCTTAGCTACATCAGTCATTCTTTTATATTTCCTACACTCTTCTTCAGTTCAGAAAATCCTTTAAGAAAGCTAAACTAAAACTTGAATGTTTTCAATAGATTATATATTCTCCTCCAGTAAATGTTTTTTAGGGAAAAAAAAAAGACACATACAGTATTATGATTTAAGGAAACTGTTAGGTTTCCCTGTTCACTTCCAACCATACACCATCCCCTGCCCCCTTCCCCCAAAAAGCAAGAACCATGAGTTACTGAATAAAGCTGGGTATTTGGGGTAATAGGGACATATAATTAAGGACATACAAGCCAAAGCTTGATCTAAGAGTGGGAGAGTCACACTGTCCTCCTATGTGAATAAATGTAAAAACATGTAACAGAAGGGGTTAATGAAACATGAGAGGCAACATAGCTGAAGATAACTAGGATAAATTGCAGACAAGTATCTTTTCCAGATTACATCCTTTTGGCATTTTCCACAGGAGGAAAAAATAAACTGCATTGTCAAGAGATAAGATGATATTAGGACACTGATTTAACTGATGTGTCCTGAAGCCCCTACCAGCAACTCGCCTTGAGCACATGCAGCCTAGAGACATATGAGATGTCCACCAGGATAAATGGAAGAACATGTTTGGCTATACTTTTCAGATGTTAAAATTGAATAATCAAATATATTTGCATGAAATGAAAAACTACCAACTGATACTCTACTTTTGTTCAGACATGATGAGATACAAGCAGCTCATCCCGATGAAGTTATGTGCCATTTCAGTTCATGTGCAATACCAGCACATTCAGAAAAACACCTTAAATACTCAAAAAAAAATGCTGTCCAGATGCAAGAAGAGCACTACTTCTAGTACATTTGCTTTATTTATTGTAACATTCACTCATGTAAATTAAGCCACGTCTTAAGGGAATACAATTATTCTGGGTTAACACAGAGAGGTGAACATATGCTTTTATTTTTCACACACTTTTGATTGGCTGCCTTCCGAATAAGTGACTTCCTAGCACAAAACATACTAATTTTCTTGCTTTTTTTTTTCTTTAATGGAAAGGAGGAAATGGAAAGAATAAAATTGTGGAAGAAGTGTTTCACTTAAAAACCAAATACAAAAATTTAAGATATACATACTTCTGTACATGCTGCTTTAAGAAAGTATTTGCTCATTTACTTAAATTCCTATGCACTTACCTTTCAGGTTTCTAATTCTTCATGTCTCTCAGAGACTTTAAATACAAAAATGGACCTCAGAACAAATGAAGACTGGAAATCTAAATCCAAGGCACTATGCACATTGCACTTAGACAGCTCTTACTTAATGAGGAAAATATTTAAAAATAAAAAGTCCTGGTTGAATGAAGACAAATCAATCCAATTTGAGACCCTTTAACTCTGCATAGTATATACCCTTTGCCTGAAATTCGAACAGACTTCAGACAACAACAAACCTGAGGTTATTTTATGCAATGCTGTCCTCTACTCCAAGGCAAAGCAAACACAGAACCCTTTACCACTGAAACTCTCATCTCTACGGATATCTCATAATTAGGCAAGAAAAGCACTGAAGTATTCAAACAAATAGAACAGATAACTTCAAACAGTACAATCTTTGCTTAGATGGACTGACTGAATTTATGAGCATGTTACTTCTTATTCACATCTGTTGATCGTAAGATAACGAATGTGATGTCTGCATGGCTGAAACCTCCCAAGAAAGTGCTGGTCTTTCCCTATTGTCGTAGTTTGCCTGAAGCACTCCTTTCCTTATATCGTTGTGTAAGAAGGCAAGATTTTTTTTTTTTTTAAATCTTTTAAAAAGAATGTACTTGGACTCAGGTTTCCAAAATAATACTAACTGAAAAGTAGGCTAAAGAGCCTCTCAGGAATGCAGCCTCTTCTCAGAAGCTGGCTGTGCATTCAGAAATGTGGATATCCATGTAAAAGACTATCAGACTAAACAGGAGTACCAAAACGGAGAGTTGGAATTTCGAGAGTAGTGTAGTGTAGTGTAGTGTAAACACTACAACTGAACTACAAAAGCGAGGAATTCTTAGCTTAAATTAGAATTAATGATCTTTATATGCCATTGTAAAATTACCCAATTAATTTATCATGCATGGAAATAAAATGCCCCATGAATCTCTCTACTGAAAAGACATTTCTAATTTAAAAATTTCTATTGATGTTAGCAAGCACACATATTTATAAATGAGAGCTGATAGCAATTATCATCCTTGATATGACTTATTATTTGGCATTATGTATTATTTGACCTCTACAGAGAGGTCAGCTATTCCAGTTTCTGGAATTAAAGGCATGAACTTCTCATCAAATAGCATTAAAGAATTTTAATTTCTCCTCATAGCTGCAGGCTACCCTAACAAATGGATTTAGAAGAGTAGAACCTAATTTCAGCCAGATGCCACAGGAAAGCAGGCTGTAATATAAATTCAGATTATTTACTATTTGCTGATGTTTAATTTTACATGAATGGGGAAGCTTATTTTCAAGCCATAGCAGATGGCCCCTCAGTTCATAGCTATTGGGCTTCTGTACTATTGTGGAATAACTGACATTTCCTCTCATGCAGCAAGCTGTTACTTAGTTACCCTTCTGAGAAAGCAGTCTTTAAATTCAAAAACCTCCTTGGTCTGCACAGTACCCAATATTGTGACCAACAGTGTTTCTAGTTGCACAGAAAATGAATAAAATTTAGCAGCTTTTTGTGAAATCTGTGAAATTTCAGTCAAAGACAGAAAACCAAGAACCAATGCACCTAACCAAGTCCGCAGACTGACAAATGGAGAAAGTCCTGAAATCACAAAGAAGTCAAATTTTGGAAAGATGCATTCACAATTATTGCTCATGACAAAACACAACGTTAAACATGCAGCCAAAAAGCAAGTGTTAAGAGGATGGGAGAACACTTGAAATTTCAGGTGCAGGGTCTTAAACACACCCTTTCTTCAAACTAGTATGAAATACCCATATTGGTCCCAGCCTGCTAGGAGGCAAAGACAACAGGGAAGTTTATCTTCAGAGAGCCTGCAGGAGGTGTGCACTGGTGGACCTTCTGTGCCACAGATGAAGTCAGCAGCCTGGACAGCATCAGAGGTGACAAGAAAGAGATGGAGCATATGTCTTCCAAGCCCCTGTGGCTTCACAGGAGGTACCGAAGCAGGATCAGGCAAAGTCCAAGATTATCCAGGTGGGAGTCCCATGAGGAAGGTCATGAAGAGGTGGCTAAGCAGCTGGAAAGCAGCTTTGCAGAAAAGGACTTGGAGGTCTTGGTGGATGCCAAGCTGACTATAACCATGACCAAGCTGTGTGCCCTTACAGCAAAGAAAGGCAGCAGCCTCCTGGGAGGTGATCCTTCCCTTCTGCTCAGCACTGGTGAGATACATCGGGAGTTCAGGGCCCAGTGCTGGGCTCCCAGTACAAGACAGTGGGTTTTGCTGTGGGTTTTTGTTTTGTTTTGTTTAACTCTTATTGCAAAGGATTCACATCAACGTGGCAGTTTGTTCTTCTAAATCAAGTTTTAATATTAACAGTAAGTGTTCGAGAAGCAATGCTGGTAAATGCAAGGGCTCCCATGCAAGTTTCGACTGATGGGACTGTGCTGCAATACTGCTAGAAGCAATGTGTCCCATGGCATTATATGTACATCCTTCCTTTATATACATTGCAGTAGGGTGGAAGTGACCTAGATCCAGTGTGCCATTTCACACATGATCCTCTGATACTCAGAAGAGGAAAGTTCAGAAAAGATAGCAGGGGACAAGCCTAAGTTTCATTTATACTATAGTGAGAAGAGACAGTCATCACCAGAGAGGCTGGTGAGGTTAAGGCATGGCTGGCTGAATATTGCTACAGAAACAAATCAGGCAAATATAGTATTATGGCAGTGGCTTCCTCTCTGAAAAATTGAGACAGCATTTTGTACAAATAGACAATACCTGAAAGGTCTTTAATCTCATAACAAAAACAGATTAATCTCACCTAATTTTATCCAAATGTCACTTTTCCAGACATTCACTGTTGGCTGCCATTGGAGACTCAAGAACTGCATAGCTGCCCTATCCAGCACAGATGTTATATAGCAATTTAGAAGGCATCAAATTTGGGTTACAATTTTGAATAAAAATGCACTTATTGCCAGATCACTGTAACAAGAACGCACCTCCGTCCACTACATATCACACCCTCTAGATTCAAAAGGTGTTTCAAGTTAATCTGAAGGCATCTTTGGAGTGATGAAGTACTCAGCATCTAAAGTCAATTATAAACCTAACCATTCTTTAACCAACCAAAACTGACAAAACTCATTCTGTTGGACTGGAAGGAGCTTTTTTTTTTTTTTTTGCAGGCTTACCTTGACTAGAAAGTTTTTGATATTTGACTATACATTTCTTGGACCTAACCCAATTTCTGACTCTGTTTCCTTATGTTTTAAATGATTGCTAGATCCACCTTCATTAGGAAAAAACTCTAACTTCGTTTAAGACCATTATGCTGAATCCAAGAGACAATCAACCCATAGTGAGGTCCAGAAATCCCAGAAGGGGTCTAAATTCTGTCATGGATGCAAATCTGACTCCAACATCCTTTGCACCTTATGAATGAAGTAAAAAAAAACCCAACAACAACCCAAAAAATCCCAAATTTTCTCTAACATCAGTGTTATTTCATTTAGCTTAATGACAAGACACTGTACACAGCAACTGGAGATAAGTCTTGATGTCTCTTTTTTAATTTTACTTATTTGTCTTCTGTGGTCTGGCACAGAAACGTAATGTAGCCTCTAAGTATAATTAAGCATTAATATGAAGGCCATAAATTATCTCTCAGCCCTGTGGATTGAAAGTCCATGTATGTGTTCAGAATTAAAGAGAAAAAATCTGTGGGAGTCTGGGAGCATAATTGTAGACTCACATTTTAAGATGATTAAAACATCTGCTTCAGCTGTGTGCTTGTACTGCTATTCTTCAAAATGATCGCATTTTCTCAATATTGAAATTTAATTCTTTACCATTTTATTTCAACAGTATAGGAACTCCTGCATGCCTGGAATATATCCACAAGTTTTTAACATATCACCAATAGCCTCATTGGCAGATAAAAACATCTTTCAGACATACTCTCTTCCTTTGAGTATGGCATAATTTTGTCTTTATCAGAAAGCATTCAACTGGATTCCTATGATACAGTTTTTGAAAGACTGTCTTAATAACCCTAACTGAAAATCAACAGCCATAGAAAAAAATCCATTCTGTTTCAGAGTTACTAGTCCAGTTTAATAAAAAAATTGTTAACTTTTTTTTTTAAAGAGAGATTAGAAGGAACATGGATTCTACAGGCTGAATTAAAAAGCCTCATCAAAGCTATTTCCTCATGAAAAAATGAAAAGGGCCTATCAATCACAGAACCTATAAGCAGTTTTAGTCCCTAAGTGTACTATTATAGGTACTGCAAAATTTTATTAGAAGTTGTCCAACTACCTTTGTTAAAGATCCTCATCAAGGATCAATTAAAAATAAATTCTAAGTCAACTAAATTTCAATTTAAAGTTACTACTTGTTTGAGGTTGATTACAACATTCCTTAGATGTTTTTCATTCTAAGAAATAAGTTTTTAAAAATCTGTAAGAGTCTCCTGCCTTCTGGGCCCCTGCTTCAGTGTGTCATCATCTTTGCTGTAAAACTTCTCTGCCTAACACTTGATCAGAATTTCTCTTCTTGTCATTTGCCTGTTGTTCCTGATCCTTTTGTTATGCATGTCTGAGAGGAGTCTGGCTCTACTTTCTCCAAAACCTCCCATTAGGTAGCAGAAGACACTCACTCGGCACCCCTTGCCTGCCCTTAGCCTTCTCCTCTGCAGACAAAGCAGCACAGTTCCCCCAGTCCCTCCTCACACCCACGCAATCACCTGGAAAGCCTTCTGACAAGCGTGTCCAGCTTGTCAATGAATTTCTCATATTGGGACACCCAAAACTGGAGATAGGAAGCCCAGCTGTGCTCTGACACACACTGCATCACTACACCACTTCTAGCTTCAACAGTACTGTTCGATACTGTTGAAAAATCAGCTTTCCTTCAGACACCTGGCTATGATTGGAGGAACCCAGCATTAGGTTTAAAAAAACAGTTACAACTGATGTATATTACCAGGAGTAATTTGATAGAGTGAGAAAGGGGACCGGGCATGACGTCAGTGGTTGATTTTGAGAAAAATAAACTGTGTATATAAAGGAGTGATAAATACAAAGACTCTTCCTCAAGCACACCTGCCAAACTGAATTTATCAAAGTAGCATTTGTCAGGGAAAAAAGGAACAACTGTAATCTCCAAGTGCAGGAGAACCAATGTGATTTACAGAGGCAGTCAGCTTTAGCCTCCCTCAGGTACAAGAGATGTGACTGCAAGAGCAGAATTCCTACAGCTTCGAATTGCTTTTGGGAGCAGAGACCTCAGAGAGCGCTGCTGACCGAACAGAAGACCTTTAGACATTATTATGAAGCCAAAAAGCTTTTCAAATGCTCAGCAGCTTTCATGGTTTTACTAGATACTGTTTGTAACATGTTTTGCCAGCATTTGGGATATATCATTCAAATGCTGCACAACTAAGCGACAATCCTTTAATTGCCACGTACTCAGTACCTTTGAGCACATCACAATATCGTAACAACAGGTGGAGTTTAGGTGATGTTTTAAGAAACACTGCAGCTTGCAAAGACATACAGTGAGATCCACCTATAAAACAAAGTCTCAAGATCAAAGAATGAACTTTCTCTGCATAGATACAACAACCCAAAGCAGTAATCTAAGGGCAGCAGAGCCACAAAAGGATTTCACAAAAGAGAAGTTCCTGGACAGCAATGACACATCGGTACACTGGTACTCAGTTCACAATTCTTTAGTAATATTATTTGATTATGTTTCATTTTGCAAAAGTGTTTCTTGGTTTTTGTTTGTTTGTTTTTACAATAGTATGATTTTATGGGTTCAGTACATTCTGGAGATTTTCAGAAACTATTAACAATTCACATCAATAATGTATTAAGTATTTAAAAAAATACTTTCCTGATACACTGCTTCATGTTCTATAATTTACAGTAAAATTTCTTTGTCTGAGAAGTTGATACTTATTATTGGAATTTCAAAGTACAGTTTTGTACTGTCATAGACAAAGAACTTCTAACCGCATGGCAATACCCATCTGTTCTTCTTTTTGCACTTTAAAAAAGTTCTTGAGGACAGAAATAAATCTTTTATTTCAAGAAACCAAAGCTTGTTAGGTGAAGCAAGTGTTGAAAATTTTTAAACTTTTACTGTTGATTGCTGCAATCTCAAACTATTAGCACTGTTGACATACCAGA
>VZTQ01002210.1:95894-158741 GCA_013400755.1 Pelecanoides urinatrix | reverse complement strand
GAAAAAAAAAAAAAAAAGTCAGTGGAAAAGGATTTTCCTTACATTTCAAATATGAATGCATGGAAGTCACTGACAGCTCCTCCATTTGTGAACTTTATGACTTTTCCAAAAAAATAAAAGGGGTACTTCTGCTTCTCATTTCACTGCCTGTATGTCTTTCACTTTAACAGATTAAAAAAAAAAAAAAGATCAGTGTTCATCGTTCAAATAATAAATAGTTTTGAATAGATCAGCTTCGATATGCTCCATGAGAGTTAGTCTGAATTTCTTTTTCCTGACTGTTAGACATATTTTATAAGGTCTCTATTCCCAGAAAAAAAAGATAGTTTGAAACACAGCATATGGTTTTAAGACAGATTCTATTAATACAGCTTCACAGGATGCTGGTATGTAGCACAAAATTGGGTAATTTCAGTAAGAAGCAGAATGCAGCATATCAGCAACAAAAATTTCTGTGTTCAAAATAAGGATTTTTACATATAAAACTCAAGCAAATGCTGCAATATAAAATGACTCTGAATGGGGTCGGATACAAAATTCTGAGTTTTTAACTGAGATATACTTCTTCTCTTACACTTTCCACTAGAAATATGTTCTATCCTTTCTTTCTTTAGTCAGAGCTTCTCACAAAAGGTCAGGTTCTGCGATGCCAGTGATTCTCTGATTTGGTATCTTCTGTCCTGAAAAGCACATGCTTCATTTTCAGTTGATATAAACCAAAATGTGAAATGCAGAGTTTTCAAGGTAATTAGCCTTCCAAAACTCTTTGGCTTTCCATGGCAACTAGAATATTATCCCATATTAGCCTTTGATAGCCTCCCTTGGTAGATACTGATTTGGGGGCAGAAAGTTTATGACTGTCGTGGCATCTTCATGTTTTGGCACCTCTGATTTATCATTTTCTATCATTCCCAATTTACTGATATTGCGACACTCAAGAAAAAAGACTTATGTCATGAACATATAAAATCTGCAGCATAGACTCTTAAAATTTATTCCAGTGATATTGAGGGATCTGGTATTTCCATTGAATTCTCTTAAACCTCTAACCCAAACCTAATTTGGAGAACACTCACAGTTAACCCTACCACTCAGAACAGGCTGTAGACAATGGTCCTTAAGTTTAAATTACGTTTAAAGAACTTTAGGAAAACTGTTACACATATTCTCAGATCTCACAGCATTTAAATAGCTAATTTTTATTTAATATCTGGTTTCCAAAGCTTTATAACCAAGTTCTGTCACATTTATCTTAAACTTTGGATAATTAACAATGATAGAAAAATAACAAGAGAATACACAGGAATTCCTGAGGAAAGCTAAGAGCTACCAGTCTCTAACTTCAGAGGCAGTATTTGGTCTTACGGCAAGACTAGCAAGGCTTTTTATTTCCTGAACTTAGACAAGGAACCATTAAATGCTATTACTAACATAAACTGTGTATTTATAGCCAGGATCTCAGAAACCTAAAAATTATTTCTCTAATCATGCAGAAAATGTTAGCTTCAGTATTATTCAGCTTTTTAAAAAACATTCTCCAACATTGTCCCTATATTAATATTTTAAGAAAGTGTTTATAAATAAAATAAACCCTTTTAAAATAAATATGTTGTGTTCTGATTCTGTTTCCTGGTTTTACTGAATAAAAACATGAGTCAAAACAGCAAGACCCTTAACACTGGTGTCTCAAAAGCACTGAGAAGTCAGAACAAAGGAGTTCAGTCTGTAGAAACTCAGGATGAATCATCTGCAAGACTTTCACAATTCATCCCATTGGTACAGAAAGGAGTCAAGAGACTTTAAGCTTCCCTCCACCAGCAGAACACCTATGGAGAATAATATTACTCCATTTCACTAATGTAATTTGTTTTATATATTAGATTCTTCAAACCCATACTCAAGGTCCTGTGCCCCATAAAAGAATCCATATATTTGGACAAAAGAAGATAATTTCATAATTGTTGTCTTGTATAATTGTCTAACTTGTCTGCGGAGACAAACTAAGAGTCAATTCACAGGACATCAGCTACCCTAAAGAATACAGACACATCAAAACTCAGGGTTCTGGGTTAGACTTTTTCAGATATGAGAGGTGTGAGTTTTATTTTTAAGCGGTACCAACTGTCTTATACAAGTACATCTGCCCCATTTACACTTGGGCTAAAATGTGACTCCTTTAGAGCAGTCTGGTTAACTGATTCTCATCTGTAGGTAAAGAAGAAACACATGGCTCGCTCTCCCTTCAACCCCTAGCCCATGATGATAAGCTCTCTCCCATAATATCTGTTAGCTGATGCACTGTTACACAGTAAACACAGGTTCAATGTACTATAGAATGCAAAGTTGTCTGATAATAACAGAGCTCCTCCCAATCCAGACATGCTCTATTTTCCTGAAAGCATGGTTTCACTGGAAGGTTTTCAGAGAATGAGAATTTTAACAATATGCCTTATCTGCTCTAGGACACGATCTTTAAATGCTGTATTTGAGAAAGAAAATTCTTGTCTTCTCAATGAAAAAAAGGAGGGAACCAAACATAGGGCTAGAGATACAGTAAGAGGAAAACAATTCAGAACTTCTGTATGTTGCAGATGGTGAAATAAGATTCAAGTTTCATCACACATGTAGAAACCTTGGTTGGTTTCTACCTGGATAGGTAGGAAAAAAAACCCACAACATCCTGAGAGTTTGTAATCAGCATCAAGAAAACAAAAGAAATCTATTGCTTGCAAAAGTTACAATTTCAAGCGGAAACATGCATATAAAAAATGGGGAACAGTATTCTATGAAGCACTGCTTTTGTTCCTGTGATACCACTATCCACTCTGAAGTTCAGGGATCCTTACAGTAAAGGTGTTTTTGACATTTTATACCAAATTAACTTAGCACAAGAAGCATATGAGATTTCCCAGCTGCTCAACACGAATTTTCTGCTCATTCCTATGCCACCTCTAATCTCTTCTTTCCAAGGCCTCTGATTCTCCTTCCTCACAGAGTCATAACAGCATCTATATATTTCAGTACATAGAGAAATTAAGCCTACAATTACACAAGACACACTTAAGATTACTTCCACTAGAGACCTAGTAATTTAATTTTGGTTTAACACACTTGTGAAAAGACTGCAGCTGAAAATAAGTTACAAAAAAAACCATAAGGAAGATTAAGATGCTGAAAGTCACCATGAATGGAGACATACACATAAACCCATCATAATCCCTCTAGGGTATTAAAAAGATAGGGCCACTTAGGATTAGAAAATGTAGGGCTAACATGAACATGACACTTGAGGGTTTGCTTACAACTGCAAGGCTTTCTCTGTGCCACCTGCATATAGTGCAAAAGACTCTTATTGTAGAACACAACTCTTCTCAAAATCCTAGAAACACTGATCACACATTAAACTTTTCAACACAGCAGGAAACACTTCTGCTGTGGATCCATTTTCTCTAAAGAAGAGCGCCTATAATGGTCCCACTCAGACTTATTTGCAGTTTCAGACAAACTAAAGGGTAAAAAAAAAAAAATTCCACAAAGTTCTAAGGTTAAACTTCAATTTATAAGAATGGAAACAGCGTGACAAAATAATATGTAAATGTAATCTTCACCTATGTGAAACCTATGTTTTTCTAGCTTTAAGATTCCCAGCTTTCTCATATCTAAGATCTGGCAGACATGGACCGGTCACCAGATCTATGGTTTTGTCTGCGTAACTACCAGCTTTTTCTGAATCTTGTCCTAAATCTAGCTTGAAAGCTAGTGACTTGCTCCCTACGCTCCACTGTCCTGCCTTCAAGCATTTCTAGTCTCTCTGTGTTCAGTTTTCTATTCTTTATTCTGCTTTTGTCTTGATGCCCTGCTTTCCAGCCAATATTAATAAGTTTTTTTAGATCTACTTCTTTTTCTATCAAATGAAGGGAGGGGATTGCTTCCCGTTTAATAAAAACATAACTTTGATGGTGCATATTTCCTCTGTCTATTGCCTTTGAAGTTGGGTTGCAAGCTGGAAAACAGCAGAGAGAGTTTTTAAGCCCTTCTCTTATTACCCTGTCTCCATCATGTTTTTCAATTGCTTCAAGTTGGCTTTCATACTAATTTAAAAGATCTCCTGACTGCTAAGAATTCTTTAAGACTGTTATACAACAAATTACTCATCATATGAAATATGCATTGCATATGCTTTGTATTGTCGTTCTGTAGCCTTGTGACTACAGTATCACCATTGCTAGTAATAGATTTCATACTGAGTCTGAAAGGTCTCAGGACTTGTCAGGCTTTGTCTGAGTATGTCTTGGCTTGCGTAGAGATTTGTTTTAGCTGGTTCAGCTGTAAAAGCCTAGATGCCTACTGTCTGTTTTGTTTTACTTTTAATTATCTTGGCATAATCATGTGGTAGAACTATATTTCTTTATAGCTAGTAGTAACAAGCAGTTAGATTGCATAAATACTTATGATCCTGCCATAATTATGTCATGTGCAAAAAAAAAAAAAGCACAATGTGACAAAAGCAGCCTCAAAAGTGGGGACACAGGATGAGGATGAAGTGCAGAGGAGTTTGGGCACTATATGATAAGAGTGTGTAGAGGATGACAATAGAGATCCTATGGCTATAGCAACTCCTTAGCCATAAGTTGAAAGGCATTGAAAACCTGGGAACTGGGAAAAGCATTTTTCTTGGGGACAGCAAAAGGAACAAAGAACAACTACCCAACATATAGAAAACCCACCACATACATCAAATCCTGATGCAAAGTTAAGTTACAGAACAATGAAAATGAGCCTGGTGTAAACTATGGTGGAAGCCCTGCTCAGACTCTAGAGGGAGGAAGAGGATACCAACAAATCCTGCTTCCCTTGGCAAAGAGGAGGAAGAAACCTGCATTATCAACACCATACCCCTCCTGGCACATGACAAGCGTGCCGACAGCTTGCTTATACCATCACCACCCACCCAAAACTGAAGCCAACCGCCTTAGGAACCACTCACCCTGTGATGACAGAAGTTGAGAAGGAAAGGGAGGAAGGGTGTCTATAATTTTAACAGTGTTGTTAAGACGAATATATGTCAGTTGTGCTGGCCTGCTACAGACCTCAAAGTTTATTTCTCCTACTGCACTGCAGACTCAGTTTTTTTGATTTTAAATGGGTTAACTGCAAAGACAACTGTTTTTGAAGATTTTGTGTGAAGTCATTCTCTTGATATCTGGTTTCAAAATCTTTAAATTGGGGAAGAACTTCATACTGTTTCTGAAAGATGTAAATCTTTTAGGCTTTACATAAAACTGGCCGCTGGAACTGGTAAGTTACCACATAAAATTTAACCACAACTCAAGTTCTCAGTTGCAAACGCTAGAGCAGACACACTCTTGCTCTTAACCAATCTTGCTAAAACTCTCCCCAAATTGTTGCATTGTGTGGGGAACAAAAGAGGGCCTGGCTGAAAATTAATTTTGAGGCTGTCAATCACAATACTAAATGCTAGCTTGTCAATGCCAAATTTAAGGCTATATTTTGTAAAACGTTTTCACTAATCATCTGACAGCTGCACAGCTAAGGAAGAGGCCCTTTGCCAGCTAAGAACTACCCTGCAGTTACAATCTAAACATAAGTGTGATCCTTCAGAAAGGAAGAGATTATGCAAAAAAGCATGGTCTGGCATATTGGGACTGGGATATTTTCCTATGCAAAACACATCTAAAAGATGGTGGAGCAAATCCTTGCTGGAAAAAGTAGCAAGACATACCCTTTTATTACTATATAAGACACAGTAAGAATCACTAACAAACAAGGGACTCACCCAGAATGACCATTACCCAGCCAAAGTCTATACAGCCACACAAAATGAGTACTCCCATGAACAACCAGCAATTCAGTCCCATTGACAGACTAGATAATGGAAATAATACCACCAAGGGACTATCTGAGGACACATACTCACTCTAGATGAGGACATCTACTGATGTGTCCAAAGCTGTTTGAAAACACAGAAAAACAGTAACAGTTGAAGCAGGGTCTCCCTCCGTCACCATACAAATCTGGCAGCAACTGCACCTTTTGAACACTGATTTCCATCTGTGCATTTCAAATGTCTCTAAAAAGTGGTCAAGAGTTTGCAGATAATACCTACCCACGTACAACGCAAGCAAACTTACCTTCAGTATACTACTACAGGCAGTCTAAGCCAACTTTCTCTTTAAGAAGCAAAGAACAGTCCTAGTGAAAAGGCTGGGAGTATCCTCTGGAGAGTCAAAATAGGTCACTTTCTTCTCTATGTACATCTTAGGCTATAATTCAGAGAGCTTCTTGGGCAGGCTCCTGCAGCTAGGAAAACTGTCTGTGAACATAAGCCAGTATGACCGCTGCCGGTCTTGAAATCAGGCATATGAAACTGAGCAGGGGCTAAAATATGGTGCAATAAGTATTATTCTTCTTCAGCACAGCTGCAGGAGACCAGGTATGCGTAGGAAAACACAATACAGAGATGCCAAGGTGAGGCAGCAGCAGCAGCTTGTCACCGAGAGTAGAACAACCTGTTCATGTGAAATTCCAGAATTTATGGGGCCACAAACACTATTACAAAATATGCTTCCCCCCCAGCATCAGGGACAACTGAAGCTAAACATTTTTATCACTGTTCATTAAGGAGCTGGACAAAACTGCACTTAAGATTACGGAAAATGAAAAATCCCATCATCTCTCCTTGAAGGTATTCTTCCCTGCAGTTACTGCTGCAACTGCAGCTCACATGGATGTACCCAATCCAGCTTAAAGTAAAGTTCCTAACAAGGTCTCCATGGTAACATGCAGCTCAGTCTTTGTAAACCATCTCCATGGTTAATAAATCGGTTACATAAAATTTGGGTGGGTTTTGCACCTGCACTGCTCTCTGCACTGGTATGGCAACACTGCTTGCAGAGCCCAAATTAAAGCTAGTGCAAGCCAAGAAGCTTTTCAGACACTTACCAGAATAAAACCAGGAGAATTTAAATGATAAGGAAACAACTTGTGAATGTATTTTTGCCTGACTTTGGGGTTGGGTTTTTTTGGTGATGCCATGCAACTTTGCTGTCCTGTGAAACTGGTGAGGCTGCAGATACAAGCTGTAGGAGACAATGAAGTCTTGCTCCACTGTGTGTTTTCCCACTGCTTGCAGATCCTATCAGAAATCAATCCAAGATTGGTGTATGCCTTCAAATTATTCGAACTGCCATTTCCAGCTAAAACTTATTTCCTCTGTATTATAAATGCAGTAACCAGATGCAGCAGATGTGGTAGCTTCACGTACTACCAGACCATCCAGTTCCCTGCAGCACCTCCCTCATCTTGGGCATTTGAAAGCTCTCCTAACCTTCCTCTTATGCTCTGACACCTCACACAATAGAAACCGTTGCCTGACTCCAGCAGTGAGCTTCAGCTTCATCTGGAGAATAAGGTCACAGAGAAAGCAAGAAACTATAACGCTTCACTGTCCTGGAAGCTTTGCTGCACTCAAAAGACAAAAGATGTATTTTTCCAGACACAGACACGCTGTAACTGCAGTTCCTCTCTCATTGTGTCATTTACTTAACACACATGCTTCACACATGAGCCAACACATCAGCCTCCTCTATCAGCTGGAAAAAGTGCGAGTGCTGTACCTTGGATAAGCATCTAAATGTATTACTAATCAACAATAATGTTATATGATATTTTATACAGACACAGACCTTCTTGTAAAAAAGAGCTATTTAATTCATATGCAACAAGCAGCTTTATCATAATATTCAAAATCGCTTCAGAACACAGGATTTTCCAAATGAGAATTGTAACAGTTATACTGGAAATATCACTTGAAAAAGACTGATTTGGCTCCCTTCAGAAGACTGTGCGTGCTGCAGATGCACAGAAATTCCCCCACTTTAAATATGGTACAGACCTGAATGACTAGAGGGTCACAGAAAGTATATATAATTTTCTAAGGAGAAGCTACTTGTAGGATTTTTTTTTTTTTTTACACTGAAGAGCTACATTTCTTGCCTTCTTGTCTAGCAAAAGCAGCACAATTTGCTTCAAATGCTCATAAGATTAATTCAGTCTTCCACAATTTCTTAAGGGAATTTACATTAAGCATTATTACCCCTCATGCCTTCTTTCAATTATGGCTACTTTTTTTTCAGGTAATACGACAGAACCTACAGTAAAAGAACTGAGATTTGGAAGCAATCATTACAGCCGTATTTTGTCAGTTAGCTTGTCTTTAGAAAATCATTAATCTGAAATTATTTTAACTTTCACATTTCATCGTTACATGGAAAACTATGATTTTGGAGGAAAAAATCCAAAATATTAGTTATTTAATACATGACAAGTTGACTGCACTGTAGATAAGTACAACTTAAGAATCAGATGAATCTCTTTAACAGAAGTTTGAAGAATATAAAAAAGAGCATGTAAACAATGTTCAAAACTGAACTGTCTGCCTAGCTAAGTCTACTCAAATTGTTTTCGTGGGAAGGCAGGCATGCTTATTGTTTTTATACAATAACAATACAATACAATAAACAGTACTCATTAATTAATCTGCAAGATTTATTGTCAATAATAGTGCTTGGTTTCAGAGCTGAATGAAATTTGGAATTTTCCCTTTTTCTGAAATTAAAACTGTAAAAAAGTTCTCAGTCCATCTCAGAAAAACTACAGTTTCTTCTAGTTTCTTGGAAAATAATTTATGTATTTTTGTAAGACTATCAAGCCATTTTAATTCAATGGTTCAAACACAAGACAGAGTAAAGGCATGAAGCTGAAAAACTGGAGCCAGACATCTTAACTACCTGGCTGAGAGCCTAGAAACTCTTCAGCTTAATTGTAGGCTTTTTGGTCTGATCCTAACAGTCCACAGGCTAAGAATGCAAACTGCTACAGCAGGGGTTATCAGACAGGTTATTGAGGTACCACCATTGACATCAAGTTGCTAAATGTGCTGGTGTCAGCTTCCACTTTGTCTTAAAATAACTTCTGAAGCATTACGTATCAATTTGGATACAAGGATACTGGTTGTAATGAAAACTATTTTCCATCTGGAAAACCTATGGTCTACTTCTATAGTTGTATTTTCAACTCGAGGGTGACACAGTTGCATATAAACTAAGTATTTTAACAACCAGCTGGATCCTTACTTTAAAAGATCAATTAGCCATGAAACATCAGACTCGTGCATCTGAATGTACATGTAATCAACCAGTTGCATTCACGACTTCTCTAAGGGCATAAGGACTCTGAGGTGTTTGATTTGTAATTTCTTATTCTGGTTTGGGTCTTTTTTTCATCTTGACACAAAACATCAGCAATTTCACCTTCAAAAAATTCTCAGCATGAACTGAAGTGACAAAATAAAGAATATAACAGCTGGCTTGGTAAGTAGTAGTCACTGCCAAAAATGGTGGACAACCATATATAATGCACAATTTATTTCTGCTGAGGAAAGTCTGACCCCAGTGTCTTGCTTCTCATGAATTAGAACTTAATCTTTCTTGACTAGAAATAAATAATATAGCAACAATACAGCTGTCTACTGCACTTTGCTGTATTTTCTTTTATTCCCCTTCTGTAAGGCTGCCACTGCAAACATGCCGCTAGTAGCAAAAAAGTAGCAGGAAATAGGAAGCTGAGGAACATGGAAGAATGAAGAACTGTATTTCCTAGCACGCATATGTCAATCCCAGATCACTGTAGGTGAGTATGTTTGATATGCTTGTTTCGTTGAAGCTTACAGAATGGTCAGGGCAGTGTTTTACAGCACGCTAGAAACTTGCTACCCGGGTAATTTAGGTAGTGTGACAGTAGCACATGACATTAGCATTTCTGGGAATTGACACAGAAGGATAGAGCATGTTCAAGAAAGAAAAGCGGAAACAAGAAGGAAAAGCATCAAGGCATCATCTTACACTACCCAGATCTCTGGACAGAAGAGAAGAAAAAGGACACCATCCAACAGTGACTTGCAGTCAGCCGCGCAAGTGGGGAGCGGTCACAGAAAAGGCTTTTCTTGAGCCACAGGTAGAACCATCTGGACTATCTTTTAATCATTTAATGACATCTTTTCAAAAAGAGTATGGCGGTGCATCCAGCATCTTCCTGGAAATTTTTGATACAAAAGACTGAAACTAAAAGCTAGAATTGCTTTGCTAGATTTAACTCTGAATAAAAGGGAGGAGGTGGTCAAAACGTAAATGGCAGCTGACGCGACAGGGAACATGTTATTCTCAGCACAAGAAATAACCTTATCTGAGAAACCTGATTGAACTTTGAAACTAGATCTGTTTAGAGCAGGAGGTTAGGCTGAATGGCCTCCACAAGCCTTTCAGACCTTTTGTTTGGTTGGAGTTTTTTTTCAGGGTTTGTTTGTTTGTGGGTTGGGGAGGGGAGTTGAGCATAAAGACAACCATCTTCAGCAAACAAACTTCTATAAACTCAAAGAGTTGATATGCAAGATCCCATGGGAAGAACAGACTAAGGAAAAAAAAAATTTTTAATTTCTTAAGCAATATAAAAGGTACAAGCACGATCTATCCAATGCAAGGAAACAAATTATAAAGGGAAATCAAATGGACCAGAACATGATTCCTTTATTCAACTGACATTCAAAAAAACCCTGTGGAAAATGTGAACAATAGATCAAATGATTACGGATAAGTATGAAAGCTATAGCAATAGANAAACAAACAAAAAAAACCCCAAGGAGTAAGAATCCAATTTAGACTAGCTAGAGAGTGTGGAGTCTATTTAGCTAAACTACAGGTTTTCAAGTTACCTGGGCCTGATGAAAAATCTCTCTAGAACATTTAAGGAATTGCCTGCACTAATGACACAGTCCTTTAATAACTGTTTTGAAGGGGACAAAAAGAATACCTACTTTTAAAAATGTACGGAACAGCAATCCAAGGAATTACTGAAAACCGTTCAATTCCTAAAAAACTACTGAAATAAACAGTCAAACCAACTATGTGTAAACACAGACAAAACAACAGGGAGATGAGTAATAGCCAACACTGGCTTGTCAAGAACAAATCTTGTCAAAACAAATCTAATTTGCTTCTGTGACAGGGTACCAGGTATAACGGATGGGAAGGACACAAGGATGCAATAACTCTTGGCTTTTTCCTCATGTGTCATCCTCCTAAACTAGTTAGGAAAACAGTCTGCAACAGATACAGTTAAGTTTTATTACTTTCCCCCCCCCCATGTGCCTATTTGGGATTACACTAACAAAGGAAATAAAAAATAAACTTTTCATTAACCAAGGAAGAGGGATGCTAGGGTATCTCAGAAAAAGAAAAATCCAGATAATGTCTATTGCATGACTCTGCCACATGTGTTGCAAATACACCCAGTGGTACAGAATTTGTGCATGATCTTTTCCTGCACAATGCATCAAGGTCATAAATACCTACTTGATACTGATCCTGTAAGCCCCTGAGTGATGCCTATGCTCTTCTCCCCATTTTTCTCATTCTTCAATGCAGGCCTCCCATTTCAGAGGCTGGAGCCCAAAGTAAGAGGTATAAGACATGAAGGTTTCTTCATGTCAGAAATACAGCCACAATCCTAGTGCCTTACAAAATTCTTCCCACTCACCCCTGCTGCCACACAAGCGAAGTGTAGGATAAGCCTGAATACCAGACAGACCTGAGAAAATGATCCTTGCACCCTGACACCGCTCCCATAGCATGCTGCCAAAGGGCAGCTTGCCTGTAGGTATTTGCAGACTCCAAACCATCTCGTACAGGTGTCCCATTACACCACCAGCAAAACTCACCAGAACACCAATAAGTACCAAAATAGCACCGGCCAAACTGGAAAAATTGACCAAATGACACTGTTCGAGTATGTGGCTTAGGTCTGCTACCACTCAGTATTTTTACTAACAACTTAGAAAAAGGGAGGGTATACTTTTTAAATCTGCAGACACTGGCAACTTGGTTATGTTGTAGGAGAGGATTAGAATTCAAATCACAAGCTTGAGACGTGATCTGAAATAGATAGGATGCAAGCCAACTATGTGCTGCCCCTAGATAAGAATATAATCAGCTGGACAAATACAAGATGGGGAAGAAACAGCTAAATCTGAAGAAAGGATCTTGGATCCACAATAAATCATATATTAGTCATCAAAGCAGTTTTTTACAAAAACAACCAACCCACCCACAACAAAAATAACCCAAACCTCTCCAAAATCCCCAACATATCAGAAAGAGATTACAACAAGAAGTGTCTCCACTAACAATGCAAAAGATTTCATCAAAGCTACAGCAACTCAATGGATTCAATTTTTTTGTAAATTCTTCCCCAGTTTCTAGTGCTAGCCAGGTTAAAAATGCCTATAAAAAACTACTTGTCACCAGTTCCTGAAGTAATGAAAATCCACCTTCATAGGACACCCCGCACAAGCACCCACCCCCCTCAAAAAAAATATTGCCTTCAGCAATTGTAATACATTGAAGTGGACAGGAGATTTAGCAAGAAGATAAATATTTGTATTTCATGGAAGTTGGACCAAAACTAGGACCGAATGTAGTGCAGAGCTACTAGAAAATTTATGCAGGAATATGGTGCCACTTTATCTATGAAAATACGTATAATTTTTAAAAATTTCTATTACTACAATAAGATACAGAAGATGCATCTGGCAATCTCCAGATATTTACAGAAACAGTGACCTCAGTTATCTCACAGCCTAACCAACTTCTGGGTGCAGCAAGCTTTCATCAATGCTTAAAGATATTACAGCATTAAATAATACAAGAAATTTTGACATATTGGCATGCTGTGTCAGAGAAAGATTTTTCTCCACTGTATATTCACTGTTTCTGATACATAATAAGTCATACTACTAACTAAAATAGTTCCCTAGGATACTGTGATATTCTGTGTTTTGCTGAGATTACCCTACCCTGGCAGACAGATTAAAGAGTTAAGGCAATTTCTGTATTAATCCTCAGAAATTCTTGTTTCCGGCAGTCACCTCACAGACACTTGAATCCTGTTGCAAATTTCAAGCCAAGAGAAATATTAACAGTTTATCTTATCTGACCTGGTTAAGTGCAGATTTACATTGTCTATATGCAGAGGGATTTATAAGATTCAATGGAAAAAAATAATTTCAAAACAATCCAGGAGACTCTTGGCTAAATTCAGAGATTGTAAGAGATGGAGCACCAGATGTGAAGCAGGGCAGATGGGTAGAAAGAGCTCACTTAGAGGGTCGCAGGATGTACAGGATCACAGCAGGACAGCTGAAAGAGTTCGCAATGAAAAGAAGGAAGTGTGCTGCACGGACTGAAACGGTAAAATAAAACCTATTTTTCATTTGGCTGACTTTATTTTAATTTGAAACAGAAGAGGACAGGAGCCTCCCTTCAACCATGGGAGTGTCATGAGCTGCTGTGTAGCTGGCATACTCCCACAGTGTCAAAAACCACTGCCTGAGTCATGTTATGCTCAGTTCAGACAACGTTTAGTAGATATAGCGAAGGGGTTTTGCCACTGAGTAGCCTTACACAGAGTGCAATCACCACGCTTTGTCCAATGCTCCTGTGCACACAGAGAAGCAAGGGGTCTGATGCCAGAATTCATTAATATATACCAGCAGCAGGTCTGTGCTGTGGGTTCCTCCTTCCAGAAATCAAACTGAGCTTTGGAGGCCACACCTGAAACTCAAATTTCTGTTCTTGATGCTGACATTGTGCTTACTAATTCTGCAGGAAGCAGAGTATAATGCTTTAGGTGCTGCTACGTCTCTCCATCCCTGTCCCAAATCCAGGACTGGAAAGGAGATAACTCAAGATTTTGTAGATAAGAAACTAATTTTACTTAGGCATTTGTGTCAGCTATAATTTGTTTGAATAAAAGAAGTGAATGGATGGAAAAGCACATTCTCATGTCAGCATCACACAAACAGAACACTGTTTCCTTGCATGTCTGTATACATAACCTCCACAATTCCATTAGCAGAATATTACATTTTCAAAGCCAGGAAAGACTGACATCCTTAAAAAAACCAAATCCATATAACTTCTGAGATTGTTAGAGAGAACAGGAATTATTCCCAGAACAGAGGCACAGCTATCAAACTTAAAAACTAAAATCATGCCTATTTAAACCATTTTAAAAATTTCTATATGATTATTATTTCTAACCCCCATGCAATCAATAACTACATGCTGTCTCAAATAACTGTATTTAATGTGGAGCACTATTCTTCATTTGTGTCTTTTCTTGATTTGTGACCTTTTTTAATTAACAAGATGGGACAAACACATGGAAACTTAATGATAAAAAGAGACTTGATCCTTTCACAGACTGTAGTTAGCTCCCATCATTTTGCTATATAAATCTGCTAAAGAAAACATTTTTTAAAATCAGTGAAAAATAAAACAAGCACAGGTTGGGAGGGATCAAAATGAAGCATCTACTGGAGATACATCCTTCTGATGTGGCTGTCTGCGTATTACATATTATGTTACAAAGGCTTAAAAACATCTACAGCTAACAGTAGTCTAACATAGCAACAAGGAAGGAAAATTTGCTATTCCATCTTAGCAAAGAAATATGACACTTCGGCCACAGCAGTAAAATTTCAAAAGTGGGATGAGTGTCAGAATAAGACCTAATTCAGAAGAACGTCTCTTGCATTTCATTACCTCTGAAAGGTGCATGACTGACAGATCCAGAAACAATATTGTATTTCTGCCCAATACAAGTTTGACACAGACAGATGATGTGCCCTAGAAATTTCACTGCCAATGTACTTCAATCTTTACCTATAGAGAGGCCAATTCAGTCTTTAATCTGCAATTCTTCGTTATCTTCATTAAAATTGCCAAAAGGGGAACAAATTTGTACCACAAAAGGAGCAAATTCCCAGATAGGGCCACCTGTCCACAATAAATCAAACAAAAATCATTAGGCTGTTTCACTAAAGCACCAGATAACAATTTCCAATCAGTATTAATCTAGATGTCATCCAAACTACCAATTCTTTATGCTGAATGATCATTCACTAAACCCAGTAAAATTGTAACCCCTATCTCACCATCTTCTTTATGCTTTTCTGCTGCATACTTTTCTTTTTTCTTTTCTAGAACTCTCTTTTCTACCAGTCTTCCATACTCCCAGTGCAGTACACTGAAAAACAGAAAAAGAGATCAGAACATTCGAGAACAGTTTTCCAGAGTTGCTGCAAGATGTCCCTGCAAAGAAAACTGGAGTGAACAAGTGCTCTATACATCGAAGAAGTAGACAAAAAGTAATCACCAGCTTCAAAGGCAGCAAAGAGGACTCCACTAAGAAAACCTTTGTAACGGTAAGGACAATGGAACACTGCACCAGATCAACTGGAAATTTTGTGTAATCTACATCATTTGAACTATTCATAGAAAACATGACTTTGATCCAGCCTTCGAGCATAGAAAGGGGAAAGGATCATCTCTTAATTTCCCTTTTGATTTCAGGATTGGAAAGTGAAATTATTTCATTACCTGGGCAGAATGGATCTGGGAAAATCGGTTTAGAATAGCAAAAAGTTTTTTTTAAAAAAAAAAAAAGAAAAAGCCTACATTTTTGCATCTCACTACTTGTGCTATGCATTTTAACATTTGGTGGGTATTTGTGTTTTCTGCAAGTGTTGTACCAAGTGCATCTCACAAAATTGAGCACATCTAGTCTTGGTAAATACAGCTTGATATTGATAAATATGCAGACTTGCAATATCATAAAGGCACTAAGAATAAGGACTATGAAAAAGAAGCACACTAACAATACTTACCTTTAACAATACGAAAAGAAATGCTTTGCTGTTTCAATGAACATCAACAGACATGCAACTCACTAGAGTGAGTCACATATTACTATCATATATCACCACTTGAGCCAAAATCCTCAAGCCTTCTCCAGTTTTATTCTTTCAGGCACTAACGCTTAAAAGATGCAATAGTTTAGGTAGACAGAGAGGTAGATATCTGTAATCTCGTCTAGTCCTAACACTGGACTAGTGCAGATTCATCTCAACCATTTGTCCTGTAATCTTGCAGAATAAAACGTGACACATATCTCCTGATCTACCAGTTTTCCACTTACTCTCCCCCTCACATTTCCAATAAGCCTACCCTCATTCCCCTGTACCGTTTGGGGTTTTTGTACTGAACACTGCTCAGCACACGACAGCAAGCTGCTTCCCCGCCAGCCAGCACTATCTGGCCTCTAGCTGAATGGCCAAGGGAGAGTGGTGATTTAAACAAAGAATGGCACAAACCTCTCATCAGAGGCTGGTCAGCTATCTGTGCTAAGAAATTTTACATCAAGTATGAGAATATCTGCGATAACTGAGAGGTAACACCAAATGGAGGCTAAAGCCTGCTGCGGTTTGCCTTGGCTGCAGCCTTTCCATTCTTTCCTCCTTTCACTGTGTTCCAAAATAAAACCTCCCACCAGCAGAAAGCAATTATCACTGTTATTTTTAGATACCACCTCCCATACACTTCCTGACATTTTCTATAACAAAGTGATGCCTCTGCTGTTTATGAAAGGAAGCACTCACACTAGGAAGGAGTTGGACATCCAACCTGTGATGAAAGGCAAGATTAAAAGTCACACAGCGTCAAAAGCATTTTCTCCTGACCAGTCCAGCCGCCCTGTCCTGTCTGTTGATTGTTGCAATCCCTAGTTAAATGTACCTAAACCTCCTGAGTTGTTACACACGGAGCTTAAGTACTCAGGTCTGTGGTTTCTTCTGTGTTGCAGCAGCTTCCTATCTATGCTCTGTGGCAGTGCAGAGCGCAGAGATCCTGAGACTCCTTGCACACATACAAGCCCTACTTCTTCATGCAACATGAATACAGCTGAGATCAAGGCTTACACTTCAGCAACAGAGCAACACAAATAAATTGTTTCCAGACCTCATACAGCATCCATGGTGTGTGCGGGTCTCTACATCTGTGACATCTTTAGTGGCTATATCCTTACCTACTGAAGGTGCATCTATACCACATCTGTGAAGATGAATGCTTGCATGCACAGGTGGAACATCTTGAGAAACAATACAATGTAAAAAACAACTTTAAATTTTTATTTAAAAGCACAATCAGTGGAATGTGTCTAAATGGGCATACCACCAAATAGAAAAGAGATCAGTCAATTTTCTAAAGAAAAATTGAGGAGTTTATGGCCAGTGTCAAAGTTATTGTCAAAATTAACTGAGCTGCCTTTTCAAACCATAGTCATTTTTTCCCTTCCATCATCAGTCAAATGACAGGTAATACCAATCCTCTTTTAAAGGAACCAGGTTAATCAAAAGGTTAATCAAAAGCACTGAAGAACAATAAAAGTGAATCATGACATCATGCATACAGAGAGAAATATACATTAATGTCCATAAATCTCTCCCCCCCCCCTTATGTCAAATTGAGAATCTCAAATTATTTCTTTTTAAAGGTAGAAATCAAATATTAAGCATCTTCCATCTTCCAAATATTAAGTATCTTCTACATACGAAAACAGAAGCCTAAATTCTAAATAATGTTTCCCCTGTAAGCTTTACTGTAATAGAATTTGACTCATCTTGGCTATTGGTGTTAGTTCAACACAGACCACTGGGATGTGCATAACTGTTTAAGGGTTAACGGATCAGGGACAATTTGCTCAATCAGGTTGACGTGAGGCAGTGACAGACAGCAGTTTTCTCTCCTGTGCTAAAAATAAAGAGCCAAACCCTCCCCTCTCCCAGATTGAGCAAGCGGCTTTTCTCCTCAGCTTTCCTCCCTTCTCAGCCAAGCTTCCTTCAGCTGTTCCAATCTCCTTTAGCCAGTCTAGCAGGAACAGTAAATAAGTCTGCTGGTATAAATAACTAACTGGGCATCTATACTGTTCCAGCTAAAGCCACACCTCAGATGCATGCATGCACTATATGCATTTTTTCCTACATATTCCACTTTTAGAACTAGGAAGGCCTTTAACAAAGCAAATGCCTTGACACTGACATTCTCCTTTCCCTTTAATATTTATTCTTCATAATTTATATTCTTAAGTACTCTGCACCCGAACACACAGACTGGAAGCTGGCAAGAAGGAATACAAAAACCCCAGTTTTTGAAAATGGCGGTGAAACGTGGATAAGATCATTTATTCCACAAGTTGTGCCCATTATTACACTCCAGCAGTTGATAAAGATGAGAAATTTCCTCCCTTCGTTAACTTTGTGAAAGTTGCTAGCTTGGTTTCTGGAATTGGGGGGGAGGGGAAGGATTAAATATGGTAGACTTTTCAGCAAATGCAAAAAGAAATATCCATTTCAATGACCTTGCATTATAAAGAAAATTAAGGTTTCCAAGAGAAAGGGAGGGTGTCAGAGAAAACAGGTAGGAAAACATGAGAGACTTTTGTGAATAGTGTTAAACAAATGATGGAACCACTTTTGTTTCACTTGTCATAAAGTTGAAATTCCATATATGAAGCAAATGGCCTCAATTTCCAGCCCAGACTTGACTGACTTTATATACTGGCCATTCGCTGGCAAAAGTGATATCTCTAAGAATAAATTCAAAACTGAACAGGATACACTAGCAAAAATGTAAAAAAAACGGTCCAAGACAACGTATTTCTAACTTGCTGGTCTAATTTCTGATTTACACTAGTATCATGTCCTCCACGGCATGATTATTTCTGACTGCCCTTTGTTGGTGTCCTGTTTTGGCTTCTGTTCATAGAAGAACTGTATTTTGCCCCAGTTCTTCTCGAACCCATGCCTGCTGCTTGTGACCACCTGATGGAGCTGCAGTTCAGCAGATTCTCTGCTGGGGATGCAGGATCAGCTTGGGTTTGGCCAGCAACTCACACACCAGTTTCATCCATATTTCACTCCTGTATGGCAAAGAGACCCTGAATGAGTGAAGGCTCCCATAATTTTGTAAGATCTTTTCTACGCTGTTATATAGAACACCTTGTTCTGTTGCAGAAAGGGCAGTTCCCAATTTTAACAGAAAACTGCATTTTATACTTGCAGGAAGAATAAGAACTTTCCCACATTGTCAGATTTCTCCCACATAGGCTTTTCCAATTTCATATTAAAGTTTTCATATGATACCAAATCCTCACTCAATTTCTACTTTGGTTGCTTAGAAAAATCTGATCGCCATCCTACAAATGTCCTGTAATTTACTATAATTTCAACATGAATTTTTCATAGGAATGATCTGAAACAGATCTGAAACGATCTGAAACAGACCATATTATCGTATCTTTTCAATCAAGATTAGAAAATATATATCTATTTTTGAGTCTTTAACTAGGTGAAGAATCAGACTAGACATTCTGATTGCTAATCTCAGTTCAATATTCATAATTCATTAGTAAAATACAATGCACTAATTTTTTTTTTAAAAAACACTTAAACTTCTACATAGATATATGTATACCTTTGGAAGAATAACACAACGAAATGACCTCAGCTTTTAGCAATGAATGCCTTGTTACTGCAGCTGTATTCCTATCAGCTGTCTCACAAATGAATTACAGTTCTTAAATATAGCAAGCATATGGCTTGGTTGTGATATCGGTGTATCATTTTTAAAGATCCAAATTATTTTCAACCAGAAAATGTGTAAAGTTACTCTTTTATTCCACAATACTTTAAAAAAATCCTTTGATTTGCAGGCTCTTAGGATCAGGAGTAATAGACTGGTAGAATTAAATAAATTGATTGGTTCTACTTTAATGCCCTCTGTACTTGTTCTAAAAACCAGAATTGCCTTGAGAAAGCAGCAATTAAAAAAATCTATATTAAACTCATGGAAATCAGTTAAAGGTGCAAAGATACAACATGGTGACATTTCTTTAAATGTTCATTGCATTTGTTCACTGACAAGCGTAAAATACTCGTTCATTTATTCTAACAAAAAAGGTTCTCCACTCTCACTTAGTTCTTTTCTTAAAACAGCAGTTCATGATTTAATCATTTTAAAATAACAATTTTACATGTTTTATGAGGAATTCAAGTTTGCAAAAACAAATCAAGGGGTTTTGTTTGGGTTTTTTGCTTGCTTTACAACATCTACATCATTAGTCCTAAGTGCTATCAACAAAGTTAGCCATCTCCCAAAGAAAACTGCCCTTTCTTCAGTAAATCAGAGTGATATGTTTCACTCCACTGGTGTATTTGTCCTCAATAAATACAAAATAAAATTCACCACCTCTGTTCCCTTCAAGTGCCTCTCAATAGGAATTTTTCCCTTCAAGCATTATGGTCTTACATATCTCTTATACTGACCCTCAGTCAGCCCTCCCTGAAGTTGGAAAGATCTCTGTCCTTTGTCCACATCTGCTAGAGCAGATGAACTGATTGTCATTATCAGCAAGTTCACAGTGTGAAACAAAGCCCGAAACCCTACCCCATCACAGCAAACTCCCCACAAACTCTCTTAAACAAAAGCCCATTGCAATGTTAGCTCTCATGTGCTTACAGTCCATTTTCCAGCTTCTTGTCCACCAGCTGAGAGAATTTTAACCCCATTGGTTAAAATGTGGACGCAGTAACTTTGTTATGACTTCGCTAGACTCTGAGTTGAACAGGATATTTATATTCCTAGCTTCTAGGGATGTATTTCTCAGCTCTTGCACTCAAATTTTAACCCCATTGGTTAAAATAGAGCAGGACTGCCTGGTACCCCCATGGTTTGTGCTGTGCAGGATCTCCAAGTGAGTCACCAGAACAGATACAGTTATCACATAACATGGGTTCTTTAAGACTTGCAATCTATTTAATTTATGAAGCAGAAACATCTACTTTCCAGACCCTAACTCCAGTGGTAACCCTACTTCGTGAGTTTCACTCTCTTCTGAAGTTTCATTAGAATGGAGAGTTGTTTATTGGCCTTCAATCCAGTTCTGCAGGAAAATCAGTTATTTAAAACCTGCCTCCTTCCTCCTTGCCAGCAATGCTTTGTGTCTGTAAGGCTATGCCCTATTGTTACACGAGAAAGAACAGGTCATCTTTCCCGTTGCCTATGCATCACAAGTAATACTAAGAGGAGCCTAAGAGGAGAAGGGCATTCACCACTACTGAGATTCACATCTGCAGGCTAAGATTAGGATCTATGACGACCTAGGTTGCACACGGAGAATGCCAAGCTTTTGGAAAAAGTGCAGTACCTCTACGCCTGACTGCAGCTATGAATTTCAGAGCCCATATCCTGGGCCTAATTTTGTTTTTGTTTTGGAGATGTTTTATGTTCTACAGATATCAAGACGCTTGAAATCAGGAAACGAGTGAGTCTGTGTTTGGTATTCCCACATTAGATTTCTGCTAACCTCCTTTTAATTAAGCCCATCACCTATTTGCTGGCAATAACCAATCCGAACGTGCAATCTATAGCAATCAGCTAACACAGTATTGGATTACATGCTCTACATCTTCTGCCAGTGATATTTGCCAGTCAAGAAACCCTTAAATAATCAACTTTCTTGTTTCTGAGAAGTATGACATCTGTTAGAGCATCTGTTCATACTAGGGTTCTATCAGCTAAGCATGTGGAAGCTCAAAAGGTTCTCAAAGCAATTTATGTTGCTTTACATCTTCTCCTGGGCAATGGGTCAGTTCTCCTATCCAAAAACAAACTTGCTGTGGTGAAATTAAGTTCTGGATCAGGGAAGAAGGAGTTGGGTTAAATTACTGTAAACTTTTAGATCTGCTTTCCTGGTTGCTTGTATATTATGTGGACGCAGTAACTTTGTTATGACTTCGCTAGACTCTGAGTTGAACAGGATATTTATATTCCTAGCTTCTAGGGATGTATTTCTCAGCTCTTGCACTCAAATACCTGGTGCTGTTATTCATTCTGGGAGCCCTATAGAGGGGGAAAATCAATGAGCCCATCTGCCATTCAGAGCAGAATTTGCACCGTTCAGAGAAGTTTGTCTATTTCATGGGAAGAAGGTAGTTAAAAAGCAGAACTGAGACATGTGAAATCTAGCTAAATCCTGTCTTCGCAACAGAGTTATCTTGCCTAGGTCACCAAAAACCCAAGAACAACAGCCTAATGACTTCACTGAGCTTCAGATCAGTCACCTTACCTTTATTTCTCCAACACCCAAATACTGGGTGAAATATCTATTTCATACAGCAGAAGTTGCTGTGGAAATAAGTAAACTGATAGAGGGATGAGGTAAGTAGCAATTTAAGTTATTAATTTATTACTGTGTTCAGCAACACAAATCATCTTAACACCACTCAGGGATTTTCATGAGAAGTATTTGGAAGTGTAACAACATTCTGTCAGTTCAGATACTCAAAAAGGAATTGGAAGATGATGATTCTTCTTCCTTCCCAACCACATATGCTCAACAGGCAGAGCAGGCTGTCCCCTGCATGTAGGTGTCCTTCCCAGGGGTAACAGCTCTGGGAGCAGTGTGCACCCTGTTCCCACTCCACTGGGGAACTGAAACATGGCCAACATGCTCCCCATGACCTTGAAAACCAGGAGTATTCCTGAATCACGCTATTTAAACATATATGTACATAGCGATCCAGTTACTGATCTAGGTGCTGATCCACAGCAAAACTCATGCTCAACCAGCTACAGACAACAATGTCTATGCCTCATCTGAAAACTTGCAGATGTTTTTTTCAGACAGTGAAGTTATCGAGATGCCGAGCTACTATGAAGTCACGTAAAACCCCAGAATCAGCAGATGCCTATAAACATGCAAACCACAGTTTTGCCTTTTATGGCTTCAGATGGTGGCATATGAAACACTCAAGCTCATCATTTATATCAAACAGCTTCCTACTTTCCCATAACTAGTGAATATATATTACAGAGGTTTAGTCAAAACCTCCCACTACATCTTCTCTAAATCTTTGTGTCTACTATACCAAAGTATTTCTTAGGCTTTGTGTCTGTGACAGATGCTCTTCAGATTTCAGTCATGAGGTTTCGTGTTTTATAAGGATCAAAACTTTGCTCAAAGTACATGATAAAGACACGCCCATAAACAGAGATTTAACTAATCCGTGGGGTTTTTTCCCCCAAGTGTTTGTTTTTTTTTTTTTTTAACTGCCCAAAGAACTCAAGTCTTAAGATTGAAATTGTCACAACATTGCCTTAGAAAGGCCTTGTATGCTAATGCAAGCCTGACATTTTCAAATAACTCAGGAACTATCTCCTACTGTATCACTTAGTGCAACCAGTATTTTAAACAACTTTTGAATTTTGTATCTGCAAGAGATGATGAGCATAAATGGCAGCACTTAGATTTTTTTTTTTTCCCAAACAGCACCTATAATCACTTACATAGATGTCGATACATTATCTAACTTAAAAGTGCAATCTGCTAATTACAGGAATAAACGCTATGGTTTACATTTAAACCATGTGCCTTCAACACCTAGCTTCTCTAAAGTTACAGGGATTACAAATACTAACATAAATTAAGTTAAAATTTCACACAGCCCTCCCCTCATTTTGTTAGGCTTAGGTACTGTAACAGTTTGAGATAATCTTAATAGGTGTTTGCCAATTATTTTTGTTGGTTTATTAATCAATATAAAAGCTTTATCTCTTGCAAAATAAAATACATTTCTTAATAGAACATACACACTTATTTAATGATTGCAAAATGCCTAACATTATTTATCTGCGAGGGGTTTCAGTTACTTACAGAGGCTTTGCTTATAGACAATAATTTTTCAGTCATCCTGTAAAACTTTTTCCCCCGTGGACACAAAACATATGCTTAGCAGAAACTGACAAAATAAAATCTATCTGCAAACCACTGGTTCAACTACTAAGTTCCTTCATACCAATGTCCACAAGATATTAGGGATCCTTATACCATGGATTACTGGCATAACGGACTACACCAGCTTGTGTAAATTCCTACTTATGTTGCTTTAATCAGGATTACCAACACAGGAAAAGCATCAGAGCTTTAAAATACCCATTATGTTCTATTTTGTAAATGAAAAATTTTCATAAATGGTAATACTGCAATGTGATATGAACACACTTTATGCATCACTGTCCCTCTCCAAACTGAGTAGAAATGATCCATATGAACAACTATTTCTATAAATATGTATATTAAATAATTTTAAGATACAATATGCTTGTTTGTTTTTACTTAAAGCAGTCACAAACATAAAAATTACTCGAAAATTACTCAAGAGCAGCCTTCTCCAGTTTACGGAAAAGAATTTAGGTATCATTTACTACATTAAAAAAAAAAAAAACAACCCACTTCATGTCCTGGTTCATAATTCTTCATAATTAAGTCAAAAAATATGGAAATACTGAAATGGAATTGAATATGAAAATGGAACATGAAAATACTGAAACTAGTTTATAAATGTGTAACTCAGTTGTGTAATGTCTTTGAACAAATGACAAGCAGACCAGGCACACCAATCCTTATTTAAATAATGTTGCATTTTCTACAAAGTCTGGGAATGCTAACACAAAATAAGATAGGTGACTGCATTACATATAAAATTATATTAAAATACACATTTGTGTACCTTAAATGTGAATTACAGTAAAATTCAAAATAGTGCACCACTTTGATCTTGATATCAATAAAAGAAATAACAAAAGCTAGTTTAGGATGGTGGTTCTGGCAGCCTAAATTTAGAAATATCCTCTGCATGCTAAATTGTTCAAAATTTCAATTTTACCTCTGGAAATTAAATCAAAAGTAGTGAATCGGTCATGGCTGTAAAGCCTCAATTCAACGGAAGAAAACTGAAACCATAAGCATTTGCCAATACTCTAATACTACATTCCAATTTTGTATTTTTAAGTCTTGCATTTAATTTATCCTTTGAATCCACTCCACCAAAGGTTCTGTTATCTCCTTAATTAATGACTCTACGAAACTTTGAACATAGAAAAACCTAATGTAAGTAATGAGCATTATTATCCTCCTAAAACTAGAGAAAAGGCAGTCAGCTTCCATCAGAATAAACACCCTAACAATTTAAATATATTAGTATTTCATATTCAGAGGAAAGATATTAATATTCAGAAGAAACATCATAACAAACAAAATGTCTAAATATTCAGATGTACAACAAAGACAGCAAAGACTATCATAGCATTTTTATTGCTAGCTTTTGAAGCACAGAAATAGTATCTTCTTAACTGGCTCTTATGGGTTTCATAGTTTACTGAGATATTTTATTCAGTGACTCTTGGCACTACCCAGAGAGTTAAAAAAAAAAAGTGGTTCTGGCCCATCAGCAAGTCTGGCTCCCATTCAGATCTCCACTACAGCAACTCTGCATGTTTCTTCTCTGTTTTTTGTCACTAAGCTCTCTGACACCGGTACTGCACTTTTCTGATTAACCAGCTGTAAATCAGAGCACCCAAAGCAGCAATCACAGGTTTCTGCTTAAAATACAAACAAAAAAACACCAAAAAAACCCAGCTACAGAAAGCAGAGGAGCTTCAATAATCACAAAAGGGAAAAATTGAAAATAAGCTGCACAAATGACTGACTTCCACACTATTTACCCAACATTTTCTAGAGTAAGAACTAAAGCTGACATTTTTCACATCAGCCCAAAAACGGCCCCAATCCGTAACAACCACAGACTTCTCAGGTTTGGGGGGTTTTTTCATTTGTTTGTTTGTTTTTTAAAGCTAGCTGTTTGACTAGATAACAAATTCTGTAAGAAGCCAAATTCAATAACTACTCCAATTCATTCACATTTTCATAGCATCAGGGAAAAATAATTTTCTTTTACCTAAAGACACATAAGCTATAAATACTCTCATGATAAAAAAGGTGATATGCAGTTCTCAACATCTGAGATCTCAACAAAAGACATCCCCTTTGACTACTAGTGAACAACTACTATCCCTTCACTACCAGTGAAAGATGGGTTACTCTTGATGAGAGGTTAGCTCCTGGTAGAGAAGCACTGGTTTGTGAGGAGTCAGAACAGGTACACAAGAAGGTTGCCTCAGATGCTATGGATGCCGTCCAGGAAATCGACTGGAAAGTTGCAAGACTGCCAAATCAGAGTTCTTTATTTTCTGTTGATAGTTTTGGGGAAGCTTTCTAGTGACACCCTCCCAAAACTCTAATAGACTTCTGATACTCTTATGGAAGCAATGATCTCAAATCAAGGGTTGTATTTAGGATACGTGATTTTCACTATCGTAATTTTTCTTATCAGCTAGAGATAATGCTGTGCTGCTAAATGGTGAACAACATCTATTGCTTAAATCCAGTGCTTTGAGCAGGTGAAATGTACATCTTCAGTGCACAGAAAATCTTCAGCAATGGCTTGGATATGAAGCTTCAACCAGGGGACAGTGAAGGCCAGCTGCACCTTGCGACATATGAACAGAAGAATGGCCAGTAAATCAAAGGATGGGATTTCCCCTCCTCTACTCAGCACTCATTAGACCACGTCTAGACACTGTGTCCAGTTTGGACCCTCCCACCACGAGGAAAACATCAATAAACCAAGAAAGCTCAGTAGAGAGCCACCAATATGGTTGCGGCTGGAGCACTCACCCTGTGAGGAGAGGCTGGGGGATCAGGGCTGGTTCAGCCTGGAGAAGGCGCATCTGCAGGGGCACCTAACAGCAGCCCCCAGTGCCTACAAGGGGCTGTCAGGGAGCAGGGAGCCTGACTCTTCTCAGCGAGGCATGGCAGGAGGGTGAGGGACACAAGAGGCTGGGACTGGCTGTAAAAAAAACCTTTCCCCGGAGGAGAGGTGAGCAGGGGCATGGGCTGCCTGGAGGGTCTGCAAGGCCCCTCTCTCCCTCAGCAGCCTGGTCTGAGCCCGCGGCTGATCCTCGCTGCAAGGGCAGCACCTTGCACCCACCACCTCCCGAGCTCCCTCCCCATCAGTTATCCCACGGCCCTGCAAGAGGCAGCCGGACGGGACTGCGGGTGACAGGCAGGGCCACCTGAGCAGAGCCAGAGGCTGCCGCGGGGAGAGGCAGCGCCCAGAGCTGCTTCACAGACTTCACAGGTTTTAACAAGAGCTCAGAAATGGATATCCTGACAAGCCTAGCAAGTGGCCAACGTGAGATGCTTAGCTCAACATTGGCATAATGGTTAAAACCTACATTTGTGCTTTCACTGTTGTTAAAATATACAAAAAAGATTTAACATTTATAACACTACCCTTCTACAGTGCATTGCACTTACCACACTTGATCATACTATTTTACCCAATACTCTGCTCTCGGACACACGTTTTTAAGAACTTCAGACAAACAGAAGAGGAAAATGCTGTCTTCAGAGCACCTCAGCTTTTCAGAGTCTTCAGTTTATGACATGAATCACAGAAACTGATAAACCTAGTTGTTTTGAACTTCAGCAACTAGTCGCAGTTAATACTGAAAATAAAATACCCATCTGTAAACCATTTCTCAGTGACCCACTGCGGCAGAGGCTGTTACAGACCAGGAGTGCAGATAAATAGTTCTATTCTATAATTATTCAACAGAAGAAAAAGAAGCCATTCATTTTTATAGCTATTTACAATTTGAATGCTTTACCCAAATCCTGATTATTTTTTTCATTTATTTGTAATCTCCACTTTCATATGCAGTAAATCTCATCATGCACTAGTCATTCTAATCTATCATACCTGATCCTATTAAGCCTGTTATTTCTTCCCTTTGAAAAGCAGCCTAAAATTGGACACAGTGTTCCAAATGTATAATTTCTAACATATCACTTTCACATTTTTTTAGTTTCAAATCTCCTCTTAACACATCTAAGAATCCTACTTGCATTGTCAACTCCTGTTGCTAGATGTAGTTAATGCTCAGATCAAGCTGTGATGTTTTCACTGCAGGAAACAGTGACCCTGTAAGCACTGCAATTATATCATCAGGATCATCATAGAGAATGATGCATGCATAGAAGTGGATGTCAATGCAGAAAGAAATGCCTTTGTTGAATATATTTAATGCATTAGGTCCAGTTAATAACAGCCTGGGTTTGGTAATATAAATCCTGGATTTTCATTATTATTGCCAGACTATGTTTTTCATTTACAATATAGGCCACATAGACACCGGCAGGAACTGGGACATGACAGGCTAGGACTGGCTGTAAGAAAACCTTTCCCCAGGAGGACAGGTAAGTGCTGCCTGGGGGCTGTGCATCCTCGGGGGGTCTCAGGCCCCAACAGGATGAAACCCTAAGCAGCCTGTTCTGACCCTATGGCTGACCCTGCTGTGAGCAGCTCCTTGCACCAGGCACCTCCCAAGCTTCTTCCCCAATGGAGTTGTCCTGTATTGGTGATTCCTATTTCAGTGATGGCAAGAGGGAGAAACTTCCTTGACATCTTTTCATGCCTTCAGCAGTAGGAGGAACAACCACGCCAATGAATTCCCTTACAAATAATGGATTTCCACTGTGTACCATGATTCCCAGGTTGTTTTTATTTTACCCATTTAATAAAAACTTACCACTGTGGCACTGAAGTACCATTCCAGTTTACAAAATAGCACGCCACCTCTGAAAGCATGACGCCATCATTTTAAATTGAAAAAAAAAAAAAAAATTCAGATGCATTTTATGATTACATGAAGAGATTTGTCTAGGCTGAAGATTTCTCCTGCGGTACTCAACTGAGGTTTATAACTAATTAGTTTCCACTGCCTCAGAAATCTCTGTGCTGCACTCCATTTTGCAATACAACAATGTGCTAATGTCAAGAAACACCTGACTGTCTGCCATTGCTCTCCTCAAATCAGCTCTACTTACATACACTTCAGATTACATCTAGTATGTATGCTTCAAAAAGAAAAGAAACAAGTCTTAAAATGCTATTGACTTGGTCTTGAGATAATTTATAGAAAGCCTCTATAGAGGTGTGGAAAAGGAAAAAAATATACAAACCTAAAGGGGATTCTACAAAAAAGACTGATCTATTTTCATTAAGTATTGCACCAGAATATCTTCGGAAAGGGTGTTGGCTAGATGAAAGTCATCAACTATTAAAAAGAACAGAATATAGCAGTTAGAAAGGAAACATACAAGTAATTTGAATTATGATTAACCCTGGCACGATGTTAATTAATTATCATATAAACATCAGTGTAACATTTTGCTTTTTTATAGAATCATAGAATGGTTCAGGTTGGAAAAGATCTTTAAGATCATCAAGTCCAACTGTTAACCTAACACTGCCAAGGTCACCACTAAATGATGTCCTTAAGCATCACGTCTACACATCTTTTAAATACCTCCAGGGATGGTGACTCCACCACTTCCCTGGGCAGCCTCTTCCAATGACAACCCTTCAGTGAAGAAATTTTTCATAATACCCAATCCAAACTTCCTCCNCTTACTGAGGGAGCACTCGATCCCCTCATCCTGTCATTGATAAAGATATTGAACAGTACTGACGCCAAAACTGAGCCCTGGGGAACACCGCTCGTGACCGGCCACCAGCTAGACTTAACTCTATTCACTGCAACTCTCTGGGCTCGGCCATCCAGCCAGTTTCTTACCCAGCGAAGAGTGTACCTGTCTAGGCCGTGAGCCGCCAGTTTCTCCAGGAGAATGCTGTGGGAAAGTGTCAAAGGCTTTACTGAAATCCAGGTACTCCACATCCACAGCCCTTCCCTCATCTATTAAGCAGGTCACCTTGTCATAGAAGGAGATCAGGTTAGTCAAGCAGGACCTGCCTTTCATAAGCCCATGCTGACTGGGCCTGATCACCTGGTTGTCTTGTACATGCTGTGTGATGGCACTCAAGATGATCTGCTCCATTACAGACATGCAAACATCAGCTTTCAAAGTGTATGCCTTTCTTCTTATATTTGCAGAAAACCTTCCACTTTTAATACCAGCTTTCATCCTTTTGAACTCAGGTTTTCTAAAGATCACAACTCCCTATTATCAAATATAAACAGAATTTATATTACACTTTGCGGAGCAGAAAAATAAGTCAACTAGCACTGGTGTGCTGTTAATTCTCAAAACATTTGAGTTTCAAATACCTTCTTTTATATCCAGTTTAAGCACACGCAGGTTGACAGCAACCTCTTGCCTTTCACCTAAATTGAAACCAATATTTTAAAAATTCTGCCATTCTTGTTAACTGGTGTTTTTTTTTTTAAAGAATGCAAAGCAAGTGACAGAGCAAGCACTTTATTCACTTTTCTCAGATATTTACATGGACCTGCATGACAGAAATTCCGTGACTGATCCAACTCTGAGAAGCCAAAGGTTTATAGTCATGCAATGCATTCTAATACAGTTATGCATTAGTATCTTTTTTCTATTATAATTATTTCTTGTTAGTATTTTGAATCTCACACAGTGGGCTGTGTGCATACAGCCCGTAATGTGCATAAATATACCCTCCTATTCCTGGTGGGTTTTAGGCGCTTAGGTAGTGCACAGTCAACTTAGTTTTATGCCTCAATATAATTACTAATAAATTATTTGCACAAGTTTCTTTCTGACAAAACCAAGAAAACTAACAAGCTATGGAAATACAGTTACTTCAGAGAGAACTTAGTGCTTTATGCATATGTGTGTACATATAATTATGTGACATGATACAAAGATTTTACCTGAATGAACTTTATGTAGATGATTTTATACAAACACAAAGTTTATCAATGACTAACACAGGCCAAGCATTTGTCTAATTGTTTTGTTTGTATAACATCTCTGAGACAAAGTCTTGTAAATCTGTACTGATTGATTTATCAGTCAATACCATGTCTACATATTAATTACACATGCATAGTAATTACATAGTAATTACATATTAATTACACAGACATAGTAATTACACAAACTATATATTCCATACCCATTACATGGGCAATTCTGTTCACTGAGGCTTGGTTTACAATTATTTTGGGGTACTACGTGCAATCCATACCTTGTTGTATTTAGAGTAAACGTGGAAAAGTAATTAACGATAGAATTTAGGAACTCTATTGCTGGTAAATGAGGAATGTCTGCTTGGCAAGCTACATTTGTAAGTCTATCTTCTGTGCTAGCTTGTGTAACTGCTACCGTGTGTGCCACCACTGCTGTCCCAGATACAAACAGATGTATTTGCAAGTGGACAAGAACTTTTTTCTGCTGAAAGTCCATCTTTTAATATACACATTGAACACAAGCCATTGAAGCAAGAGAATCACTCTAAAGATGAAAAAAGATATTTGATTCACTTCCTTAATAAATCAGGGGGATATATATTAATATTCAAATTATAATATATAATTCAAATGTTATAGTTATTACATATACTATATATTATATGTATTCTATATTTATATGCAAATTATAATGTATAAATTGATACTTCTCTTGCCAAAGGTATCATCTAGAGAAAAGGTGAAACTGAGTAGTATCTATTTTAAGAATTATTTTAGTAAATCACAATTGAAACAAAACTCTGGGTAAAGCAGGTCATCTAAATCCTTACTGTATTTTTCAGGCTAGCCTGACATGACCCACTTTCTGTCCCTAAATCAATCTCATGATTAAGCTGTGGCATGGGTAATCCATTCAGATATCTGCCTCAGCATACCACAAAGATATAAAGGGAACTATCTGGGGAAAGGCAAGTTGTCAAATGCAGATTTAAACTAAGATAAGTGATGTAAGAGTTAAAGGAAATCAGATTATAAACAAGAAGGTCATTACCAAAACCAGTATCTGCTGAAAACAAAGAATAAGTGAAGAAGTTGCAAAATACTACACCTGTTCATTTTTAATTTCTTTGTCTTCTACCATTGCTAAGCGGAATAATGCTCACAATGTGGATCTTTATGAAGCAGCAAACTAGCTCTCAGGAAGATGAATCAAAAGGAAGGAAAAGATGTCTAAAAAGACGGTGAGAGTAGGTGTGAAACTGCCCACACACAATGTTTGTATTTCATGTTCTTTTGCCACAAAGAGTGAGCTTGGAGCAAGCACCATACAGCCATGCCTGAATTAGAGTGCACTCCCACCAGATGCATCATTTTCTCAACTCCTACTAATTCAGTGGGTTGAGTGCTTTCAGTCTCAGTAAACCATGCTTCAGTGCATTACAGAGAATGCAAGATATGGTTATCTTGTACCAAAGACTGCAACATTTTGCTTAAATCACTGGTGTCAAAGAGATCCATCCCACAGAGCTGCTACATCTTGTTTGAAAAATTCACAGCAGGCTCAGGAGCAAGCCAACAAGACATGCTAAGTGGTGCAGCATCACGTAACTGTATCTGCTTCAGCCTGGACTTGGTTTGACCTTGTTCCTGTGGCACCTGCATCAGTTAACAAGTCCTAAGAGACTCAGCTTCTCTGAGTCTCTAGTGCCACATGAGCCAACCTGAAATAAAAGAGAGGTAAAAATAAACTACAAGTATCAGTAAAAATTTTCCATGTGGTTTCACACGGAGCAGACTAATTGCAGAAAAGCCTAGTTCAGGCAGGAAGCTCTATGCTCCCTCCATCATTTCCTTCACCCATTGCTGTGTTTGAATATCCTCATGGGTTAAGGCTGTGGAAGCTATGTCAAGAATCCAGCAATTTGCACATGCTGGAACGTGCATCAAGTTTTCCAGTCACTTCCTCACTTCCCTTCTCTTTTATTTTATTTTAAGATAAAAAGATATATAAATCCATCAGAGAACATGCCTCTGAAGTCTGAGGTACGCAACCCCAGCTTAAACTCAAATTAAAAAGCCCACATAAAAAGGATTTAAAAATAAGTTTCATATCAACAAAACGACACTCATCATGGAGCTATTTTATTTTGTCAGCTTTGAATATATTACATGTAATCTAATTTTAGATTTGCAACAGAGTGGGTCTTTTCACTTCAAAAGGCATTTACATCTTGGAAAGCGAATTAAGTTATGCCTGTTTGCCAAGCTTCCCACTGTCTTGCCTTATAAAAAACAAATGGGACTGAATACTTCACTAAAAAGGCTTGATACTTCATTTTTTCACACAAATACTCCAATAAAATGTTTTTGTTTACAGATTTTTCTAAAGAATGTAACATGCCAAACAAGACATAAAAAGTAAGAAATAGTAATGAAATTAATTCACAAATATATCTCCTGAGTAAGAGGGCTGGTAAGTACTGGAATCTATCTGCAAAGTTGGATCTGTATTATGGATGTCAAACAAACCCTGAACAGAAAGAATTTAAAATATTTCGCAAATGGCATTTTGGTTTGCCCATTTATATTACCAAACCATTAAACTGAAACCACACTATCTTTCCAGAAGAAATAGTACTTTACTTATTTACAGATCTCATCTCCTATTAAAAAAAAAAAAAAAAAAGTACAATTATGAAGTCTATATCCATTTTAGAGCTAGGAGAGAAAAACACTGTCTGAAGATGCAAAGCAGAGCATGAGGTAAGCAAGCTTCAACAGTGAATGCTACTTATAGTTAACTTCTAATAAGGATATGCAGGTTATGAAAAAAACAAAAGAAATTCCTGTCACTTACTAAAAATATCTTTTAATAACCTGGAGTTTGAATACCAACCTCCTCCCTCCTGACTTCCCATCTTGAAGTAGAGAAAAATGACAGGGGAAATATTGCATTGCTTACAATGGGTGGTGTAGAATGAACGACACTGTCACCCAGGGTTTCCCACAAAAAACTTTCCATGAAAGACTTTGTGGGATCCTCTAGAATGTGCAGTGCTATAAAACAGCAAAATAGTTTCCTCTTTTCTCCCAGGACATTTTACTCTCCCCCCCCCCCCTCAAAAATTCACTATAACTTTTCTCACCTATACCTGCACTAACTTTTCATCGTTTAACACAGCTGTAGGTTTGCTATATATCAAGCTAGCTTCTTGTTGCTAGATCCAACTGAAATCTAAAAATGGCTGGAAAATATACATATTAGCATTTTTGTATGACAAAAGAAAAAGGGGTTGCTCACCAAAAATCTCCTTAGTTCTGCTAAACGACAAGACAACTGCTTTACTTACAAGAATGCACAGACCACTGTTGCACATACTCAGACAATGATGTACTAGCATACAGCAGATCCACTCCACGAACAAGTTGTGGAAGGAAGATCTATTAACCTCTCACAAAGCCTCTTCAGTATTAGAATTCACATGGATTGTCATGGCTTTAAACTTGCATTAACATATATGCTGACAGTTTACTAGTCTGCAGACTAGTCCACCAAAATGTTAAACTACCCAGTGTTGAACTGTTACAAATAATTTAATAAGCTCCCATATTTGACAGCCCTAGTGTCCTCCTTGCCAAATGATTAAAATCTACCAAGTTTCACCTCATTTATTTCATCTGCAAGACAGAAAGTTGAAATTGTGGGGTTTTTTAAATGCAAGAGTCTTTTAGAATAAACTTTTAAAATAAGACACAAAGAATGACAAAGGAAAATTTTAGTATCTAATTGGCATGTATAAGAGTATTTTCCACAGTAGAAAAGGAAAGGACATTAGCCCTAAAATGCCTATTAACCTAAGAACAAATAATTTCTTCTCCAAAATTACTATTAACATTTCTATCTCAGAAACTGCCATCATATACGATAAAAAAGGAAGGCAAATCACACACAGCTAGCTTTGAGAAATACTAAGCATCTGGAAGATGCCTCCCTTTTACTTAATAGGAAACTGAAGGTATTCAGCATCCCTGACATAAGGTCAAGGGAAGGAAATGAAGAAATAAAAACAACGTTCAGAAAATAAATCCTTTTTAATTATTGCTGCTATCCTTTTCCTCTCTAACCTTCTAAATCAAGCACTGAACATCTGCAACACTCTGCAAGGAGATTAAATAGTAAGGCATACATGGATAGCACAGACAGATGTCTTTCAGTTTGTATCTGGTAACCTGCCTCTAGTCATATTCCTGAAAGAGAAATACATGTGCAAGCACATTTTCCTTCACCACCATCCTGCTCACACATACTCTATAACATATGAATCAAAGAACCAGTGATATCATCTGGAATTTTTGTCATTTTCATTCTACTTCATTTGCTAAAAGAACCCCAAAAAAATTCCCAAAACAGCACTCCGTGAATGATAATGCAACACACTACTCCTTGGTTTATAACTCTTCATTAGAGCTGAGCAGCAAGTGGTTGCCGGGACTTCCAAGCAAACCAGGAGCTCTATGAAGAGCAGCAGCTTTGGGTAAACTCTCTCAAGCAAAGTGCTCTGGCTGGCCCAGGGAGCAAATTGAAGGCTAAGCAGCACCTACTATGTGCATGTTTCATAATGTTTGGAGTATTTCTGCCAAAACCACTTACACCATGAAGATGCAAAGCTGTAATGCTTACAGTTGTGTTGTGCAGGCAACCCAGGAGACTTGGGAACCCACCGGGACCTATGTTGTACAAGGTCTGTCTGCTCTTTTCTTTGATTTGCAAGGCAGAAATTCCACATAGGAAGCCCCCTATGCAATTGCCTAAAGATTGGGTATGTCATCACACCCTTTCCAAATGAACAAACTCCACTAGGGCTTTTGAAGGACACTGCCAAGCCAAGCAGGCAAGAGGCAGAGGACAGCCTTAGGAACACCAGCCTGACCCAACATCATCTTCTCCAATATTGGACAGGCAGTTCCCTGTGGGTGGCACAACTTAATTCCTGGAAAAATTCAATACTGTTTTTACGAACATCAGGTCATGCTGTTCATCAGTTAAGCTTAGACAACACACATGGGATGCAAAAGAAGTACATTGTAGAGCTGCCTGCTTCAGCAAGTCCCACAAGGAGAGTAGGAAAACATAGCCAGGACTTATATTCAGTGCTCTCTGGAAGACAGCAGCTTTGCCTTTGAGAATTACACAAATTCTTTTTTCTCCGCATCTCAAATAACACACTGTTTCTTTAGGCCTAATTACTCACCTTGTGAGTATATTGTGAGTTTGGAAATCTTGCTCCTGGAGTGCTAAGGACATTTGCATAAGGATTTCTGTCTCAAGATAAATGCTTTTAACTATCGCAATAATTTAGCTTTTTTTTGAGTAATGGAGAAGTACAGCATTTTCCAGACTTCCATTTTTAATGTATTTAAATTAAATTTAGCACAGAAAAAAATAATGACATTTTAACATAAAACAGGGGCTCAGTGATTACCAATAGGTTTCCATAATCTTGTAACAGGAACTGCAACTGATAGGACTCAAACATCTCAACATACTAGAGGTGGATTCACCAATCCCATAAAGAAAAAAATAATGTTACTTAGCACGGTCAGTCTTGTTAAAAAAAAAAAAGTTGCATTCAAGAAATTGGTTAAGCGCTCCCAAGACCAAATTGCCCAATTGATATGCAGATGTGAAAGAAAACAAGGATGGAAATAAGGAAGTGATAAGCCTAAGATGGTAGTTTAAATGAATAAGATAGGTAGCTTCTATGAGTATTTATCTACATTGTCTGAAAATAAATTATATACTTGCAGATGATGCCTAAACTGAGCTTTCAAACACCACTTATTAAAAAATTAATATTAAATTGCCAAACCACTCCAGCAAGCTGAAAAGTATTTTCTGAACAAATGTTTCTTCTCCAGTTGCAAGGAAGATGAGAGGAAGGGTAATTGAGGAAACAAGAGATGCCAGTCATGTGATAATATGTATTAACTCTGGACAAGGAAAGAGGCTTACCTCTACAAAAACACTTGGACCAGTAAAACCACTAAAGTTGTTTTCAAAGCTGTGCCTGCATTTTAGTCATGTTCTTCCATTTCCCCTTTCTTTTTCTATCCCCGCCTCAAGCTAGATGAAACCTTTGGGGAAAAAAAGCACCATTTTCCACACATATATTCTGCACAGGGCCAAAATACAATCCGAAAAAGAACAATCACACTTCAAAATACTTGAAAAATAAATATTTCTAGGTGACACATTTTTATAGGTTTATGTTTTTTAATAGGTTTCTTAAAGGTATTTTTCTTCAGGAGTCACTGGCTTGACATGTTACTGATGCTTATTTCACAGAGCCAAATTAAGCTGGCTATAACCATGCTGAGAAGTTATAAAGAGCTCAGAAAGGAACATGCTTATAAGGGTGAAGAGTAACTGCCTGAACTTTCTGAGCTGCCAACTACCAAACAAGCAGCAACACAGATGAAATAAAACATATCTTCCAGCTAAAAAACCCAAAACTCTACTATAATTCTGGAAATAAAAACAAATCAGTGGGATTTCTTTAGCATGCTCTGATACATCCACACTGGGAGATTCCTCTCCAGGCTTCTAATAAGCAATGAAAAAATTCACCCAAGTGACATCGGTATGCAATTTGCTTCATCTTCCCAATTCAAAAGTTAATGACAATAACGCCTTATACCTAAATTTGAGCTAGGTGAATTTTCCATGTCATTTACAGGAGATTGGCTAAACATTAGCCCAAATGCACCATGTTTTATTTATACAGTTCAGTAAGATTTCTAGAACTGACATTCAGCATTTGCAGTATGTAAGTCAAAGGATCCGTCTGTAGTATCAGCCTGAGATTTATCCCTAATAACTCTGAATCTATTTAAAACTTCAAGGCAATTATTAGTCAATAATATACTAGAATTCCTTAAAAAATGGTAGACAGCTGACAGCTTTCACTAACAAAAGGTATGCTTACAGAACAAGAATCACATCCGTTGAAAGAGGTGACTCTTAATTTTTCCCGATGAATCACGTACCTTTTAGGATATTAACTCACTTTGAATTATAAAATAATATTAAGCCAATTTCTTTTAAATTCCCTAACTAGAAAATAACACATTTAAATTACAGCACAGAAAGGAAATTGAACTGAAAAATATTTCTAATATAGGCTCTTTTGTTAAGCTATATCTTAAGTTTCCTGCTGTTTTTTCCTCTGTACCCAAATGGCAACTAAGAAATATTATATGATTATACACTTTACAGTTAAATACATAATTAGAAAATACTAGTGAGTGATACGTAATAAAAATAATTTTTCTTTTTAAATTAATGCTAATAAAATCCAAGCATGTGAATTTTTAAAAATACAAAAGAACCCAAACAAAATTTAATTTCAAATATTCACTTCTCGCAGGATCCAATGACAAAAAATGTTAATGCAATCACAGAATGACAGAATGGTTGAGGCTGGAAGGGACATCGAGAAGTCATCTGGACCAAAATCCCTGGTGCTCATTTGTCCCCTGTGCCCATTGCCTCTTAGAAGGAAGAGAAATTTTATATATTCTCATTGTATGATCCACAAAATAAGATCATATGCTAGACATATAATAGTGTTGGTTAGCAAATTCACGCTACATCTCTTTAGGTCTCCTTTCCAGCAGTTGGCTTTTTTCATGCTGGTACACTTGGAGACTCATTCTGTCTCTCCTCATACTCTCTCTTCCATCCTGAACTGAAAGTAGCTGGCTAAAATAGCATAGCACTCACTTTGAAGTCATGCTGTTACATATCAGTTTACCATTAGTGGTCCCTTGTACTAGAATTCTACCATTAAAAGCAGAAAGCCAGCAAAAATTATATTGAATATTAAGGACTAGGGCACAGACTATGTTTTGAAACATGAAAACAGATGTTACAGGTTGTGACTGCATTGAAGTTTCTCTCCTTAAACACTTTGAGGCCTTGAAATAACTTTTAAAATGCTCCAAATTTGTTTCAAGTATAATTAGCATTCAGATAATGTCACTCTTACCAAGTTAAATACAGAATTCAACTCATTACAGACATCAGTTAGCAATCCTTTTATCACTGTCTTCTCATCTTGCCATACAAGAGCTTAGCAGTACAACCTCAGTAAACTAATTATTCTCCTCAGTATTTACATGCTTAAATATGTATAAAATGATCAAACACTTCTATTTGATTAGAGAAAACACATTCTGACTTGTGCTTTATTTTTGACTTCCACAAAGTTTATTAGTAGGAGAAGAACAGCCATAAGAACAGAAATTTAGAAAATTAATTATAAAAGAAAATAAAAATTGAATGCCATAACACAGTCTTGAAAGGCTAGGCTACTGCAAATGAATGCTTCCAACCTTCAAATTACTGTAAGTGACCACTAAGACTACAAGAGCATTTAAAATCTACAACCTTCACGGTTATTTTGCCAATTATTAGCCTCCTCCCCTATTAAGAGATTAATGCCCTCTCAAAAAAGAGCCAAAGCAATATCCTCTTTTTTTTTCCTTTGCTTGATCATTAGAAAACAACCTCCAAATCCAGGATCTTATTTAAAAGTTTACTACTTGCCAAGTTTCTATTAGTCAGCTTTTTTTCCTTAAGTGGAAAGGGAGTAAGAGAAGAAAAGAAGCCATTCTTAAAAGCATGCATTTTTCTTGCTCTGCCCTTAACACTGGTTTTCTCAGCATTAGCTTCCAGGAAATCACTTTTGTTTTCTCAGCTTTTTTCTGTTGACAAGTCATGTTGTGATAAGTCATATCAGGCTGCATCAGTCATGCAGCAAATATACTGAAATGCTGAAAAACACTTTTCCCCTCAAAGCTATACTACAGCAGTACAGAATTTAAAAGAAGTTGCATGGGAAAAAATTATGCCTATATCGTCTAGAAAAAAAAAAGGTACAGCATTAAAGGCCAATTTAATCTCTACATTAATTCTGGTTATTCACTGTAGCTGAACATAACTCATTTCTGATCCTTGCCCAAAAAGGAAATTTCAGTCTGTTTTTTTCTGTTTTGGTTTGGTTTTTTAAAGTCTTTGGATAAAGAGGAGGAGATGCTTCAAAACCGATCTGCAAAAGGCAAAAACAATAGATTTGAGCAACAAATCTGTGCATACACAGAAGGGAACCCAAAAGACATACAGTTCTGTACATCACATACTTTAAAATACCTCTCCTGCTAGCTGACTAAAAGTCACTACAGCCACAAAGTACAGCTTTCAGAGCTTAGCTAGTAAAAGTCTCCTAAAAAAAAAAATCAAGAGTGCAATTAGCATACAAGATACTTTTAAACTTGGAGAACTAGGATCAAGCAGTAACAGCCTTCACATAGGCAAGACAGCAACAATATGTTAGAAGAGTTTTATAAAATTAGGACCAGTAAAATACAGTCTTCCTGTAACAGATACTGCATACAACCTGATACACACTGGGAAAAGAAGAAACCAGAAGAATTAAGGCAGCTTGCACCTCCAGAAACCTTACATGATTCAATACTCATTCCCATGTGTGGTGGGTTGACACTGGCTGGATGCCAGGTGCCCACCAAAGCCGCTCTATCACTCCCCATCACAGGCAAAACAGAGTCGACTTGGGGAAAGAAGTTTAATTTATTACGAAAAAATCAGAGTAGGATAATGAAAAATAAAACCACATCCTAAGAACACCTTCCCCCCACCCCTCCCTTCTTCACAGCCCTTCACTCCTAAATTCTCTACCTCCTCCTCCCCAGCAGCGCCAGGGGACAGGGAATGGGGGTTGTGGTCAGTTCATCACATGTTGTCTCTGCCGCTGCTTCCTCCTCAGGGGGAGGACTCCTCACACTCTTCCCCTGCTCCAGCGTGGCGTCCCTCCCATGGGAGACGGTCCTCCATGAACTTCTTCAATATAGGTCCTTCCCACAGGCTGCAGCTCTTCATGAACTGCTCCAGCGTGGTTCCCTTCCACGGGCTGCAGTCCTTCAGGAACAGACTGCTCCAGCGTGGGTCCCCCATGGGGTCACAAGTCCTGCCAGAAAACCTGCTCCAGCCTGGGCTCCTCTCCACAGGTCCTGCCAGGAGCCTGCTCCAGCATGGGCTCTCCATGCAGTCACAGCTTCCTTCAGGGCACATCCACCTGCTCCAGCGTGGGGTCCTCCCCGGGCTGCAGGTGGATACCTGCTCCATCGTGGACCTCCATGGGCTGCAGGGGGACAGCCTGCCTCACCATGGTCTTCACCACGGGCTGCAGGGGAACCTCGGCTCCTGCGCCTGGAGCACCTCCTCCCCCTCCTTCTTCACCGACCTTGGTGTCTGCAGGGCTGTTTCTCTCACATATTCCCACTCCTCTCTCCGGCTGCAGTTGCTCATTTTGTGCAGGTTTTTTCCCCTTCTTTACTATGTTATCCCAGAGGCACTACCACTGTTGCTGATGGGCTCAGCCTCAGTCAGTGGCAGGTCTGTCTTGGAGCCGGCTGGCACTGGCTCTGTCAGACATGGGGGAAGCTTCTAGCAACTTCTCACAGAAACCACCCCTGTAGCCCTCCCGCTACCAAAACCTTGCCATGCAAACCCAATACACCATGACACATGACATGATCACAGCTACATGTTCTCTTCTTGCCCCATCTGATTGGGTCCACTCTGACAACTTCATCCGAACGGCACTGCTTTGAAACTCTTAAAATGATCCCGACAGAAGCTGTTCAGTTGCTCTTCCTCCAGGAAAACTCTTCACAGCCTGTTGGAATTGTATATTGGCAAGGCAGGGGGGCTTCTCAGATCAGTGGCCATAAAACCTGGAGCATGGCACTACACTAGAAGAGGAACTGGTAAGATCAGTGCAAAAATCTGCTAGTTGCCCTAACATATGGGGTGTCTTTACCTCTGAATAAGGAGCTGAAAAAAACCACCAAACAAAACAAGAAATCAAGCCCCCAAAATTCACAACAATAGCTTAAAAAATAGATTTTTCCAACCGTGCATTTGAATATATTTACTCCCAGCTCTTTACAGCCTTTAGGTCTTTGCAGCAAATGCACTACTGCAATGACTAAAGCTAGAAATCTTGAAATCCTCAGCATTCACCCACCACGAAAGGGGTGCCAGGAATGCCAGCATTTGACACTGGGTTTGGGGTTTGGAGATTTTAAGAAAACCAGACAAACAGGAATCACAAGACATGGTATTGCAGTGGGAGCTTGTAAACTGGGGGAATCTGACAGTGCAGCAATGCTGAAAGGGAGCTGGCTTGTTTGCGGATGACATTGCTTTGCAAAATCAGAGCAGGGCTGGCTTCGAGAGAAGAGAAACTACTTACAACAAGTTTCTGTAGTTCATAGTCTTGTGGTAGGTAAATAGCGGGGAAAAAAGAAAGACACAGAGATGTAATCTGTCCACGAGAATTTCTGGCTTCACCAGAGAAGGCTGTAATTGGGAGCAGGTGAGCCATCAATACCACTTCTAGCATCCAGTGCTTGCTGTGCTGCGATCACTTGTTCTCAGAGACAGGTTCTGCTGCCACTGACACATATAGGCTTCCATTCCTCAAGACAGTGTGATTACTGATGGAGAAAAGGCAGCTGTAGAAGAAAGTTCCATGATCTATAACATCTGTGTATTGTGCCGGGCACTCTTACTCATACACCCAGCTGAACAGTTTTCATAATCATTACAGGCCAAAAAATATTGTTATGCTCTGATGGCAGAAAAACATCAGCAACTCCTGAAGGAGAGGGTAGTCACCAGCAACTGTACAGATTATTGGAACATCCTTTTCCGAGACCTTGAGAAAGATAAACTTGCCTCATCCAGAAGTATCCAGAATGGTGTTGGAAAGATGACTAACGTAACAAGTCTTTTTGAAAGAGGTTCCCCTCTACTGGAACACCTTTTCAAGCATTACCTGTTTTGTTTTCCCTTCCCCATCCTCCACTGTATGCTCTCACTCAGCCTTGCAGCAGGAACGGCAATAGCAGAGTATCCCTGATTAACCCACAGCATTAAATTTTCAAGTGAGAAATTTTTATGCGCTTTCTCCAATGATATCCCACAGAGGTAGGGTGGATATTTCTGCAGAAAACTATTCTGTTTCCTACAAAATATGTGAAAAGCCATAGGTGAACTAATCATATTGATTAATACTGTTTTCCTGTGCTTCCAGTTAATACTCACCCACCTATTTTTGTCATATCCTTACATCGCAAACCACCGGGAATATTCTTCTACAGTATCTGGTACAATATGATCCCGATAAATAACTGAATAATATAAATAATTTTGAATCACAAAGTACTTGTGGAAGCAACCTGTGGATTTCTTTCCCTTCACTGCCCAACTACTGACTGAGTCTATTCCACTTTCCAGCTTGAGGTATTTTGTTCTAAGCAGCAATGTAAATACTTGCACAAAACCTAGGAAGCCTGGTGGAAGGCTATGGTTGTCCCTGAAGCAAAATCAGACAGCTGTGTACAGACTCTCAGCTGCTGTTTTCAGTTTTGCTTTTTCCTCATGAACTAAAATATTTCACATATAGAACTTAATAAAGGCCAAATCCATTTCACTTTATTCTCCTCATCCCACCCGGTCCCTGTAATACTTCATTACCTCAGATCTGCGCTTTCCCCAAGGACATGTTGTAGCATCCACATGTTTACAAGATAAACATATTCAATGAATAGAAAAACAGCATATTTGTTCAACATAAAATACTTTGTGTAAATTTCTCAAGTGAAGGGACTCAAGGAGCCATACATAGAGGTTTATAATTGCCATTTATTGTCTATTTCTGAAATTTCTGCATTGTACATTTTTGACTTTGCCTTAGCTGTAGGTTCTCCCCACCTCTGCTGCCCCAGATACTTATCTCTTACAATGTTGATGTTAGGGGTCTATAAAATCAGTCAACTATCAATCAAACTCACTTTGGGTCACAAAAATAATTTAAAAATCACCTTCTTGGAAACAAGTGTGACATGACTGATTTAACATTGCTTCTCTTTCCTTTATTGTAAGCTGTGAGCTCTTTTCTTATAAAGAATTTGAATACAATATTGTTCAGGGTGTTCACTTTAACAGCTTATTACTATCAGACCCGTTAAAATAGTAGTTTTATACTAATAATCAGAATCTTCCGTCTCTGGAGACTGGATTACATTTCAGGAAAGTCAGAATAAGCTTCATGCCCTAACGCAGTCTCTTAGCTCGCAGGGTAAATGCCATCACAATGCACTGACAATTCAGTGCTCTTACCGAGTGTCAAGTTTCCTGCAAGGAAACTTGAAATGTCCCTCTGAAGCTGCAACAAAGCAGTCACCTAAATCTACCCCTTACCTATGGCAACCTGAAACCAAATGCCCTCTTGGACTTGAAACTGGCATAACATTTAAGAGATGCACTGTGAATTAAAAAAAAAAAAAAACAACAAACTTAAAGCGTTATTAATATTTTAGTCAACAAACCATTTATCGTTATATCAAATTTCAAGAAAGAAACTATTTATGGAAAAATGATCAAGTTTGCTATAACACTAATACAGTTGAAGGGGGCAGGGGAAAAAAACTTGAATCACACCAAAAAGGAACCTGCCAGGTATCAGCCTAGCAGGCTGATCACCATCGAACTTGCACTATTCAGCTACTCAGCTAGCAGGCTTTTCATTAGAAACCAAAAGCAAAGGAAAGATCCTATGGCCTCCATATTGCTTTGAATTAGGTCCAAAATACACTATAATAATGCAAACAAATAAGCATCTCATTGATAAGACATTATTCCATTTTTTTTGCACATAAAGAGGGAATCCTTATACAAAAAAATAAAGCTTTACCTATTCCAAGTCATCAGTGGAACTTAAAGTCTAGAACAGAGTTACATGTTTCCTGAGCTATGACAAGGATTTTGCACAACATCTTGCCTTCAGCGTCTGGGTTTCCTATAAAAAAAAGTCACTTATTAATCAAAGGTGCACTCCATTTCTGTTGCACACTCCACTTACTTTCTGGAACAAGACTTCCGTGTTGGGTGCCGGTGCCCAAGTGCTGGCAGGGGGGCTGCAGGATACCTCCTGCGAGGAGAGGCCAGGACTGCCCTATGGCAGACACAGCCATCCCAGCCAGCTCCCATGGACCACTGCAGGGCACAGCTGAGCCCAGCAGCCGAGGTGGTGGCATCTCTATGAGAACATATTCAGAAAAGGGTTAAAAGTACTGTGCAACAGCAGCTGCTAGAGGGGAATGTGAAAGAAACAGCCCTGCAGACACCAAGGTCAGTGAAGAAGGAGGGGGAGGAGGTGCTCCAGGTGCCAGAGCAGAGATTCCCCTGCAGCCCGTGGTGAAGACCATGGTGAGGCAGGCTGTCCCCCTGCAGCCCATGGAGGGTCACACCAAAGTAGATATCCACCCTGCCCCTGTCCCATGCCAGAGCAGGTGAATGTGATCTGAAGGAAGCTGCACCTCGTGGAGAGCCTGTGCCAGAACAGGCTCCTGGCAGGACCTGCAGCCTGTGCAGAGGAACACACAGAGGAGTAGGTTTTCTGGCAGGACCCATGCTGAAGCAATCTGTTTCTGAAGGACAGCATCCCATGGTGAGGACCCAAGCTGGAGCAGTTCGTGAAGAACTGCAGCCCATGAGAGGAACCCTACGCTGGAGGAGGAAAAGAACATGAGAAGGAAGGACCAGCAGAGATGAAGCATTAGGAATTGACTGCAACCCCCATTCCCATCCCTCTGCACCGCCCAGGGGGAGGAGGTAGAATAGTCAGGAGTGAAGCTGAGCTTGGGAAGAAGGGCGAGGTGAGGGGAAGGTGTTTTAGGCCTTTGTTTCTCACCACCTTACTCTATTTTTAACTGGAAATAAATTAAATTAATTTCCTCAAGTCAAGTCTGCTTTGCCCATGACAGTAACTGCTGAGTGATCTCCCTGTCCTCATCTCAACTCACGAGCTTTTTCATTTTATTTTCTCCCCTGTCCTGGTGAGGAAGGGGAGTGATAGAACAGCTGGATGAGGGTCTGGAAGCCACCCAAGGTCAACCCACCAAGGCTTGTTTTCTTTTGTTGCCAAGTAGGTTTGCTGTCATCATAACAATTATCTCTGAAAGAAACCCCACAGAAAAACATTTTAATAGCATTCTTAGCATTTTAAGGTTTATAGAATAAATTAAATAAAAGGAGAATGTAAGCTCTCTATTAGTAGAAACACAGCCAATTCTAGCACCACCATTAGACTTTCCTTAGACTTAGCACCACCTGTTTAACCTTTCCTATGCTGGTGGGGTCTACTCAGCTTTTACAGACTTAGATCTAGGAAACTGTCAATTATTGAAACATACCCACTGTCCTTACTTTGATTTCACCTATAAGCTTAAAATTCCATGAGTGACAAAGTGCAGCATTTTACCACTGTAAGAAACCATTCCTCCTAAGAACCATAAGCTGTTTCATATCTTCATTTGAATCAAGAATGAACTGGTTTTGAACCCAGCTTCAAATAAATGACAAACTCGTTTCTGAAACAGTGAGGGCTATGATACAAAATTAAGACCCTTCTGCACATCCAGTGTTTCTTACCGTAGAAGAGAATCCTACTTTCCAAACACCCATCATAAAATCTTTTGTGTACTAACAGCAACTCAACACCTGAAGTCTTAAATAAGAAAGTATGTATAGCAAATTTCCTGGTGTACTCCTGCTCCCCACACACACTGCAGGAGAACAGTGGCACCAGCAGATCTGATGACATACAGGACGATGGCTCTTACATTTAACAAGGTCCATGAATTGAGAGTGTGGAACTGAAGGGAGTGCCTTGGACTACACCCAACTGCGGACAATGATCACAAAGTCAGGATTTTGTTCTGATGAATGAACTTCTACATGTATCAGCATTCTGCAATATTCCATTAATGAACTACAAGTTATGAGAAAAGACAGCTGCTGAGGACAATTATTGCTCCCTGTGCTAGTGATGTAGCCCAACAGCCAGATGTTAGTGGGAGTTCTGGATTAAGTTGTTATAAGACGTAGAGTGACTTATAAGGAGTGTCATTCCTTGTCCTCAATGTTACTCAGATTTCTTGCATCTACCTGTTTTGATAGGCGTTGGTGGTTTCCTGTTCCATGTTCCATGTTTACCCACTCTTGGTAAATGACACTTTTTAGATTTAATCATCTTCCCAACAGCCTTGCAGAGGTTATTCACATCATGCGTTTGAACCATCTGTAGCAGTTTCTACCACGAGGAGATGAGGGAACTAGTCAACTTCATTACACCCAACGCGGAGGGTAACTTCACACAGATGATGTTCTACCATCCTCCATCTATTCCAACTGTTAAGAGTGCTATCCTTTCCCTGGAAGCCTCTTCTCCCAGTGCTGCTTCTGCACCTTCTCATCTGTTCATTTGTCTGTGCCTGTATAAATTACTAACTTACAAAACCAATTAAACACTTCAATACAAGCTGATTAAAATATTGTCATTCTGGAAAAGAGTTCAGAAAGTGCAACAAACCTTGTAACTTGCCATTTTATTTATTTAAGTTTCAGGAGAACAACAAGATTTTTCATCATGATTAAAACCATAAGGAGCTGCAGTTTCAAACCCCTTGAAATGTGTGAGTGAATGCCATATGAAGTATTGTAAGCAACGTTTGTGATACTGACTATTCCATCACCAAGTCACAAGGACAGTGGAAGGGAAAGGTGATTGTGGAAGTGGGGGAGAATGTTTTTTTTTATTTTTTTAATGACAAGCATAAAGAAAGGGAGAAAGAACCAGTGGGGAGCAATTAATGCAAATCAACTGAATGGCTCTAGAAAAGAGAATGACCATATACTACATTATAAACACATTATCCGTATACACACAGAAACACTAAAAAGATCTTTTTAATGGGTCTCTAAGCAAACATTGCTTCAATCAGGTTTAGCAATTGCTAATATTTAAATTATTTTTTAAAATTAAAACACAGGTTTCTTACTCTGTAATCATCATTTCATATCATGATGCAATTTATACCTTTAGGTGTATAGGTTGAAATTATTACATATAATACAACATTAAGAAAAAAATCCTTATGAATAATACTTCAAATATAAACATTTGCTCCCCCTTTTTTTTTTGGCAGTTGTTAGATAATTATTCCAGTAAACACTTCAAGACAAAGTTTTGTCCATATTCTGGTAATCTTTCAAACAGGACCAGGTTTATCAGAGGGGTATTTTAGAGCCAAATGCAGGACAAGAGTGAATGTAGGACCCACTGGAGTGAACTCTGCATCAATCCCCACAGAGGAGACGGTTTGGGGCACACTGCCCATAGCCCATCAAAACACTCTTGTTTTTACATATACCTATTGTCTTAAGGACATTCTGATAAACTACCAGAATTTGACCAACACAAACCCTCATTCCCTTTTAAATCTGTAGGTCTTATCGTTCAAGAATCTTCTACAGCTGAAGACCTGATATTTTACCCTGTAGCCAATGGGGAATACTGAAGCCACAGTGGGGTTTGCAGCCAAAAACATTAGTGTTCAGGCTAACTCATTACCACATGGAAAACATGGCATATTGGTTTATGAAGTATTATGAAAGATGAGTGTTACATTAAAATCCCAATGAACTGTAACAAACCCTTGAAAGAAGGGTGATGTAAGATGATGCCAATACCGTTTCAGTCCAACTGCAATGACACACTCATCTTTTAACATGATTTAAAGCTTATTACCTTACATGGATCTTGTCTTTCTGAGACTGTTCGTACAGCAATTTCTTCTTTTTATTTTGAGCACAACATGAATACATAATGAGAGAACGAGCCATAGGAAGAGTAAATCCTAGAAACCTTTAGAAACAGACACTGGCAAATTTAGTGCATTAAATCCTAGCATTCCTGTATATTTATTCAGCATGGTCGTGAGGCTTCATTTCAAAAGCCCTGAGTACAGTGGACAGTTCCTACAGATGTGTCTGTTATGTAACACACTGTACAGAAACACGATGCATTTGAACAAGACAAAGCAATGTGTAAATGTGTTACTCTGTTCAGTGAGGGAGTAGGTTCTAAATGGTATCATTTAAAAAGCAGACGGGGATGGAATAAAACTAGAGAATACAATCTTGCACGTGCTGTAATGCTACCATTTATCTGAAGACAGACATGATGCATGCTGTAAGAGCAAACTTTCAAGCTCCTGGAAGGAAAAAAATTGCAATAATTATCTATAAAAGCTTAGTGGAAAATTTTCTTCCATTGGTTCTATTAAAAAGTAATTAGTGCCTGTGCAACTGCCAAAAATTGGCAATTAACATTGCTACATAGGAGAACACTGTCACTTAATCTGGTTAGTGTTCTCAAGGAACCCTCTAATGCACTAATGCTATCTGTCTATCCATCTATCTTAGGTACTTACATGGCCCCTATTACCATAATATATAGGCATTTTAAAATCTTCAGTGCAGTTATTTTTACAACACCCTGGTGAGGTCAGGGAAATGTACTCAAACCAAGTGCACAGATGCGGAGCTGAGTTTAGGCTATAATGTTACACAGCATTTCATTTTCAAAATCCTTTGTCAGGAGGTATTTCCGGGTGCACTGTACTTGTAATAAAACCTACAATTAGGTCAACCAAGGAAAAATAATTAACTTCAGAGTTTCATTTCAAATATAAAATTGATTGCAGATGTTAAAACGGTTTTCAAAAGGAATTTACTGCAGCCCTAGTTTAAAGCCTGAACCAGGGCTTGTTTTGGATGTTTGCAGCAACAACAATCCGCAATTCCTACTGAATTTCAAACTAATTCTGATTCAGCTATTGAAACTGCAAAGATGGTCTTTCTAGCATCTGAACAGATGCACATTCAGTGGAAGGACAGCAACAGTTGAGCAAGAAAGTTGACAAATGGGCTGTGAACATGCCAGACCTTTGACACTGCTGCAACGATCATCTAGAGAGGTGACTAGAAGATCTGAAAGAAACCACGTTAAAAAAAAGACAGTTAAGACAGAGACTGTACTTGTGCATGGGTGTATGTAAAAAACAGACATCAGTACACTCAAATCAAAATTGTGCTAAACTCTATTTTGCTTGAAAACCCTAACCTAAAAACACACAAGCGATATAAAAATCAACAAAAGATCAATATCAACTTTTTTCAGTTTCAACTGCTGACTTAGGCATAATTTTAGCTACTTGTAACCTAGCGATTTGTCACCTCTAAATACAACAAAAATATCAGAAAAATTCCCCTTTCCCATCTCTCCAAGTTGAGTCTTTCAACATATGTGAAGCAAAATACATCACCAACTTCGGGTTTACGCTGCGACACAATTCAAGAACGAAAAACATTTTGGAGCGGTAGCTAAACAGTGTCTTCCCTAATGGTGTATTATGCCAGAAGCTGTATTGACTTTATAATAAGAAATAAAATGCTGACAATATCCAGTGAAAGAAATAAAGGAACACCAGAGATAGAAGGAGTGAATAATGTAAAAGATTCATATCTTCATTTTCAGTGTCCTTTTACTACCTAAAAAGTACACTCCAATAAAGGTAAATGTGCCAAGGAAACAAAGTAGAGTGTATTACACAGTTCACCTATGGGAAGAATTTCCTTTTTGCAATATGCTTAGTTTTTAATGGATTTCAATTTACAATTTTAAAAAGCATCCACCCTAGTTCCTTGATGGCTTTGCTTAATTAAAATTCCAGTGAAAAAATGTCACCAGTCTGTTTTCACAATACACATTATAATGAAGAGCAAGCAAATTCCACTTTCTTTTTTAATTTTTTTTTTAATTTCTTCTGAAAGTGACCAAGATCATCCAAAATTAGGGATAAAAGATTATCTTTGAGTGTCTTTAAAGCCGATTATTGATCAAGCTAACATGGTAAAAAGACTGCACATTTCTTCAAGAGCATGACTAATTTTTTAAAGAAAATAATTTAGATAATCTTTGAGCAATGAGATAAAACAAGACTGACATTTAAACCAGGAGATTTATATAAATTTACACTGTGGGAAAGAAAATAATACCTCATATCGTTAATACAAAATGTTGATTTAGTAAGACTATGCAGTTCAGATCATTTAAAATTAATATTTACAGTTACTTTAATAAATCATAAGTAAAAATATTCCCATAGATTGATTTGACGCTGCAGATGCTGAAATACCTTTTAAATAGCTAGCTGCTTATACCTGGCGCCTTTGTGATCAATGAGCATTACCTGTGCACTAGAAGAACCTCCTGCAAAAGGTTCTGCAAAAGAGATTCTGAGAACACAGAGTAATGAAAACACAAGGCTGAAATCTCTTCCCAAAAACACACATCAGCTTTTGGTAGTATTTTCTCCTTTAATGCATACAGATTTCTCTAGCATGTCAGCTGAAAACAGACACACTATTACACTTCTTCATAATTCAGTTAGTTAATTTCAGCTAGCTGTTGATTCATTTTGCATAAAGCATCTCAGAACTTACCATTTTTAGTGGCCTCATTTCAGACAGGGATTTGTTTTTAAGATGTTGGTTTCAGTATATATGATTCAGTTTTCCTAGACCACTTAAATTAACACAAACTTTACATCCTTTTAGTGTGCTTTCTATCAAAGTCTAAAGCTTAAAAATCAGAGTAAAAATTAGGGTCACTGGGTCAAAATTGCCCCTACAATTTTAGTTGGAGCCCCTAGCACATATACTTTATGGTCCAGACTTGGATTGCACAGTACTTTCAATATAAGTCCCACCTGACTGAATGGAAAAGGTCAAGCTGGCTTGAGACAAGATCAATTTCATTTGGTAAAAGAACTCTGGATTACTGGGCTTTTGGAAGGTACAAAAGCAACAGAGACCTTAAAAAAAAAAGGGGCGGGGGGGCGGAGCCGGGCAGGGGAGAGATGATCCAGTAGCTAATTCAATAAATGAGTTTCAAAAATACCCTTGATTCTACCCATGCCTCTGCCACACAGCTTGGTGATACCGTAGGATATCACTGCCATCAAAATTCTACCTACCTTGCAGATTGCATTCCTTCTTCTCTGATCTGAAATACTCATATCTAATTTGGTAAGATAAACCTACTACAGCTGAAGTCAGTGGAGCTATAAAATGCTTAATACACTGAAAAATGAGGTTTCTACTGTTTCACATTTGGGACTCTCCAATCTTGTATATGTGAGCTAGAGATAACACCCCTTTACCTCATAAATGTATTATGAAAATAAATTCATTAAACATTTATGAGACTTTCCAGGACCATAATGATGTTTATCACAGAAAAGCCCAATAAGAAATTAATTCTTCATTCAGAAAAAGCTCTGAACATCATGCTATGTATAAGGCATGGGCTACCACACCAAATAATTGTAACAACATAGTATCACATAGCTAATTACATAGCAAGCATGAACCATCATAAAATACTCTAAGTAAGGCAGAGTTATGAGAATGCAACTGAAAACTGCATCAAAACCAATAAAGAAACCATTTTAAGAATATACATCCTAAGTTTATGTGGCATCTCCTAGTTTAAAAGCAAACCAAAATAGAGGAAAAGATCAACTCCATCATTTGGCACTATACTGATAGTTGAGTCGTGTAGCTCATTTTAAGACCCCTGGTATGCAAAGAAACAAGATAATTGACAGCCATGATATGAAGGATCTGAGAGAGCGATGGACCTTTTACTAGAGGGTTTCAGACATTTAGAGATGAAGGTGGGAGTGGCATAGCTTATTCAGGGGAGGAGGAAAATAAAGCAAAACCTCCTCACTTACAAGTTAGAGTCCTGGACTGTTATAGCAGCTCAGAGGGGGCATTTACATCCCTTGGTCATGTAATACAGGCTTCCATGATAAAACAACTATATTCTAGGCTGGACTCCTTTGCTACAGTAGAGAAAGGAAGGGGGAAAAAAAAGCTTTGAAGCATGACGATGGCAAGCACGATCAAAACAATGACATTTTCCATGCTTATTGCTCTGAAGTAGGTCAAACACTTAGTTGAAAATAAAGTTTTTTAAAAAAATAATACCAGCATGATGCAGAACTCAGCATTGAAAATTTCCGTCTGAACTATTTGACTTTAACAAAAAAGTTACAAACAACTGAAAATGGTATTTTATAATGGGAAGCACCTGGCAATCTAGTGATGTTTTACACTATCTGTAACATTATGTTTGTCTGCAAAGCAAAACAAAGCAAAATTAAATTAACAAAATAAACTCTTCACAACAGCATTTTATGCCCTTGAAAACGTACCCATCCATTTTGGACAGTGCTCCTTTGACATTAATATACAGCATGCTATAGCAAATTACTCCTTCAGACATTATTTTACTTCACTGATAGAGTAGGTTTGCAACAACATGCAAAGACAAATGCTTAATGTCACTCCCTCATAACAGAACACCACTTAAATTGCTATCTTCAGCTGCTATGACTCTTGCTTTTAATTGGGTATCTTGATAGAACACTTCCCAGAGCCTGAAAAACCTTACCAGAAGTCTACTGACTGCAGAGAGGGGAGGGGAAAAATCTGCTAGAGAGGATGCTGCAGTTCCAACAGGGTGTTACTCTTTGGCCATGGTTTCACAACAAATGAAACCTAACCCTCAAGGAAGACAGGAAACTTTGAGAAAGTTCACTCCCCTGCTAAGAGAATTAAGGGGTTGCCACAAGACAAACCAGGCCAGTACACCTAAACGTAGTTAATTAGAAGCATCACTTTGTCTTAGAACAAGGACAGAATTTAAGTGATTTAATTAGCTTTCATTTCCTGTAAGACTTAATAACAGAGGAGAAGAGGAAAAGATATTTTGAAATATGCTTTTGGAAAATAATCATGGTCTGAGAAAACAGGCAGAGAAAAAGCAGAACCACAACATATGCTTTCTCAATCAAGCACAACACAAAAATACTATGATGTTCTAACATTCAAAGAACAAAATATTAGCAACAAAAATCCCAAAAGTAAGAGATTATACCATTTCAGACCTTTCAGGCCCTGTAGAAAGAGCAATAATAGAAATAACCCTGAATATAATGACAGTAGATTAACACACTTAGTTTAAAATAAAAAAAAAAAAAAATAGGTGAAATAGGTCTTGAATTTAAAAAAGATAAATGTTGACAGAATACAAAGGACTGATTAACAAGGTTAACTGATTAACAAGGTTATCTGAATCTAGATACAGAGAAGGACTGCAATTTATTCAATTAAAAGTACAAAACCAATCAAAAGTATCATACCTCTTCACTTCCAAAACCAATTTGGTGAGAAACTACGTCAAAGAGCACATAGAAATAAACAGTCCACCAAGACTTCATGAAAATAAAGACTGTACAGTAAAGAAGAATATATTGTTAAAGAGATAATTAACAAGCTGAATTAGACTTTGCAACTGATATTAAGTAGTGAAAGATTCTTCAGATTTGCTGAAGAAAAGCAAGGAATATGGTTGTCAGTATACTTTAAAGACAGGTGGCCCTCAAATTTTAATTTGTATTAGCTTTTAAGAGTGCTGGATGAACTACTTGGCTCTTATTCCTACATTGAATATCAGTTATGCCTATCCAGCAGCAAGATGGACAATGGAAATTAAACTCCAAGCATCAGAGACAGAAATGAAAGCCCAAAAACTCAGTGCACCAAGGTGAGCAGCATGGGACGAGCTCAGCTGTGCTGCTCTAGAAATGCCTACACAGTTATCTCAAGGGCCAGTAGCAAGACTTTTTAATCTTGACAGTCAAATGAGATACCAGGTGATGGAGAAAAAGTATTATATTACATTTACATTTAAATAGAAGCATGGCAGTTACAGGCTGATAAACCTCAAATAAAACCCCTTAACTTTGGAAATGCCTAAGAGAAAGAAATAAAGACAGTAAATAAAATTGGTTCAACTATGATAATCAAACTACATAAAAATGGCCATACTGGATAAGATCAAACCTCTCTTTAGTCTATCATCTTGTCTCCAACAGTGACCAAAAACAGATGCTGAAGAGCTCAATGAGTAGTCTCTTTAAGCACTCTCCCAGGCTACAACCCTCTGAGGCCCAGGGTTTTCCTGAGTCATATGCTTCATTCTGTACATTTAGTCAGCTTCTAGGCTTTTCTACGTATTTAGAGAGCTCCCTCTCATTAATTTTGTTCACTGTCACCTTCAACGCATGAAAACTTGTATTCTCCATAATGTATAGCAGTACGATGTTCCACAACTTAAGTATATATTCCAGGTGGATTCCTGATTACTTTATAATTAACTCGTTTTCTAGATATGCAAGAAGCAGTAGATTTGGGTCAGGAGGAAACAGTAATGAAACTCTTAACCAGACTTTGGCTGATGTCATACAATATTTTTATTAATTACCCTGTCACAAATGTTGTAAATGCTCTGAGGAAATCTGCCGATCCAGCAGAGCTAGGAGACAATACACATGGGGTGAAATAAATCTCACAGACGCTTAGAAGTGGAATCAAATTCCCATTGTGCAATATGCAAAATCATAACCATGAGGACAAACTAAATAGCTTTGTGCTACCAACTGGAAGTTCACCAATTCATACACCTGTGTGGAAAAGACTCTCTGTATACACGGTGATCACGGCATGGTTGTCAGCTGCCAATCCAACACCAAAATGGAAATGCAACTTCAGGATGTACCAAAAGAGAGAGTTCCAGTAAAGATAAGCCACATGTGCAAAGCTCTGGTTAGACCTCACTTTCAGTATTGCACACGTTTCTATGACAATTAACTCAATCAAAATAGAGATAGAAAAGCTCTCAGATGGAGAGAGAGTCTATCAAATTAATAAAAGGAGTAAGACTTTTGTACAAGTACAGGTAGAGGAAGAAATATTCAAGAGCTACCTGAGCTGAGTGGCAATACCAGCAAAAATCTCTGGGTGTTTTTAAAAAAAAAAAAAAATTAAAAGATTCCAAGTTGTTGAAGCATCAATTGTTATAAAATAATATCCCAATGGGAAGAGTAGGAAGAAAAGAACAACAAAAGAAATTGATATATTTAAAATGGAGCTAGACAAACTTGCAAAGAAACATGTGATCTGCCTCCAATAAAAGGGTCCTAGATGCGGAGACATAGTTTGCTCTTTCCAGTTGTCTATTCTTAAATAAAACATAGATTACCACACAGAAAAGTCATGACATTTCAGATAACATCATAAGCTGAGTTTATGGCTGGAATGTCTTTTACACCAATTCTGTCTCCCTTTTCTAACTGCAAAAACTGTCAGACAAAGCTTTCTTCCTTATCATCTGCCTTCCTTCGCCATCAGCATCCATCCTTTTTCTTCCTTTCTTTCTTCCTGCATTTTCTCCAAGTTCTTCATTCTACGTCAACAGTTCCAGCACCTGTGACATCCTGAGGTTTTACCAAGAATTAAAAAATTTTACAAATAATTCTTATTCTTACTTTTTGCAGTTACGATATTCCTACTTTTTATAGTGAAAATTACCAATCTTGTTACACAAGGCAAGGATGTGCAGCACAGGCCCAAGAGAAGTCTGCAAATCAAGATGATAACACTATGTCAACATTCATCCAGAATGTATTCTTTGGAGAATAACAACACAGAACCTTTCTAAAAAGGAAACTATTAAATTACTGATGAATTTAATGCAACACGTTTGCCTTCTCATTTAGGAAAGTAGATTATTCACCTTCAAGATTTCCTTCCTGATAATGTACACACTGCAATGATACAGAGGACCACATTATCTCATGCTGCAAATACTTCTACTTAGCCTGCAAGTCTCTACAGAGCTTTTACAGTTTCATTATTCCTCAGATGTGGTTCAGAAAACACTAAGGTAATTTGTTCCCCTTTGATGTCCTTAAAGAAAATAATTCCTTCAGAGAAATCTCTTTCTACAGAGCTAGAAACAGGATGTGCTTCCTAAAAAAAAGGAGGATGCCTCGTGTATGGTCTGCAGCCACTTCCATTACAGGATATACATGCATGAACAGAGAAAATTAGGTAAAGCACATGTCTATATCACAGGAGACAAGTTCTGCCAGTAGTCTAGCCACAACAACACAGTGCTCTGTGTATGTTAATTTATCATACATATACTTTGCATCCCAAATAAATGCCATACAAAAATCAGAAGCAGAAGGAAATCAAAGATAAGGGTACTGCTGAGGGGAAAAGACTTTGTGATAAACCTCCTTCTTATCTGTACTACTACTAAAATTTTAACAAAATTTTATTCTCACTGTTTCTTTGTTTGTCTGTTGGGTTTTTTTGCCTAGATTAAACAGTTTACATTCACAAAAACATTGTACTATGCTTCCTGTATCTGTATTACAGGGCAGTCTGTGGTAGGAAGCACCTGAAGACTCTAAGAACATCTCCCTCATTGGAAGAAAACCTTAAAGCCACATACTCTTGCTACTGCTCTATGTTAGAAGAAAGGAAGATGCTGACATCTTGTCCTCTAGCCATACAGGCTCCCAAAGTCTAACACGAAGTTCTTCAATGAAAAATTGTACTGAGGTCTTGCAAGACTATAGTTACTGCACAAAAAGCAAGGAAACAATTTAATCGTTCAAAATAGACATTTAATTATCATTTGCATTTATGTAACAGACAACTTTGTTTCATTATGTACAAGAAACCATGCATAGAAGGAAGACACATTATATCTGTAATTCACAATGATAACAATGATACCTCATTCTTGATTAATAAATTAAGCTGAGAAATAATAGATAAACATGGGAGAAGTACTCTGCCTGTATAAAACAAGCAGTTATTAAAACAAAAACTTGATTTTTAGAAAATTAAGGCTCAATAATGTTCCAAATTCCCACTGAGCCTTGCCACTCTTTCAAAAGATGGCTATAAAAGAAAGAAAAATCATTTGAAAAGCTGTCACATAATACCAGGACATTAATGCTATATCATGAGATGCCACTGTCAGAAGTGGTGAAATCTAAACAGAAACATGCTTCACATTCAGCAAATGATCCACAAGATCAACAGAAATATAGATTCTTCTTTCTTTTCACAATAGATTATTACTAACTACACTGACTCCATAATACAAAGCATCAAGTAAAGGTTGTTTACATTTTTTCCCAAAGAAAGCATTCATCCAGAGGGTTATTTATTAACTTTTTCTTTTCATATTTGATGCCCTTGGTTGACTAATATCTGTTAAACATTCAATGTCGGAAATAATTTATATTCTAAGCCAGATATAAGTTTGTAGTAGACTATCAAATTACGGAGAAAATAACTGATTAGGTACATTTAATATTCTGTGGGAAGTATTATAAAAGTGGCTCCTATTTCTAAGGTGGTGTAAGCTGAATAAACTTTGACTTCAATAGAGCTGATTTTTTTTTTAATTGGTAAGAAACTTGAAGTAGAGATTCACGACGCTAGCCAAGTATTCATCTTCTAGAAATAGTATACAGCGGTCATTCATTAAGATACAGTCAGGTTTTCTACAAGGATGCTACCTGTAACACTTACAATCTTACTATTACTACTACTTACAGTTAAATAAACACTACAACAAACACTCAGAAAAGATTCACTAGTGAACAGAAGATTTTAGAAGTCATTTTTAGAGATTTTTAAAAGACATTTCCATCAGTTACCTAACATTAAATGTAAAATTCCTACGTGTGTCTAGCTTTAATCAATTTTAGACTGTAATTCTTTGGTATGCAATGAACTTAAGCCTTAGATAAAAGAAATGGAACTTCATCATTGCAATTCATACTCATTACTGTGTATACAAGTACTGGGATTCTACTTTCTTCTGACATGAAGCACATGAATCAGACACCAGCTTCACACATACACACACATATACCAAATCTCCAGAATGACTGGCACCACTTAAGGACAACAGGCCAGTTAATACAAGATGGCACAGCTCTATCAAAGTCAAATTAACTTTATTCAATGTACAACACCTTAGAAACAGGGGGGAAAAAAGTCATCCAAGCCGCAGTTCTAATTGCATTATAGTGTCCTCAGTTTCACTACATCCTTCAAACCTTCCTCAAAGATAAACCTGATTATTTTCAATGTACCATTTTTTCTGTCTTGCTGTTTTAATTTGAAGAAAGAAACAGACTATGTAAAGTCTGTACTAAATAAAAAGTTCTCATCCCTGTGCAGTAGATTTTTTTCCTAGTTCAGCATCCTCAGCACCTGAAGTACTATGACTTTTTGTTGTGCAACTCATCCATCCATCCATCCACCCCTACTTTAAAGATTACTATGTGTAGCAATATACGGCCGTGGGGATTGGGGTTTTTTTGTGCAGCTATATTGCCTCATGTATCTTTGTACTACACTATATTTTCCATGATACTCATCAAATTAATTTAAAGTGTCAGCTTAGTCAAATACCTTGACAGTTACACTGTATCACATCAGCAAAGGCTCTGCTTGCTACGATTTAAGACAGTTAATGAAAACAATTAACAAAAGTGTTTGCACAGGATTTAAAGTGTTTACAATCCCAACCATTCAAATTCTACGAAATTTTAATAGACAGAATCAAATAACCACCATCTGAAAAACAAACACATGCAAATCAGTTGTCAACAGGTAGCAACAAAAACTAACAATCACGACCTCCTCATTCTCTTGCCTCAACATAAACCTCGAGTTTGGGCAAACACTAGTTTTCCCTAAGTGTTACAGGTTCACCATACCATCTGTGTGTTATTACTTCAGCAGAGGTACATATGCTTGTACAGTCTCCTAGTCTTATGCAAACTACTAGACCCTGTATCCATACACATGACATTTTTTTATCCAAATGCCACAGCTTTACTGAACCTTAAAACCATCCCATAAAATTACCTATAAGCCATGAAAGTCAAATAAGCTTAGACTGTACCACTCCAGTTACCACAGATAAAACTCAGTAGCACTAGCAGAGATCACCTGCTGTCGTAAACTTATCCCACGGTCTCTGCAATCATCAATAAAAACACCTAGAGAATAAAGTACACTCTAGTTGGTAACTGAAAATCTTTTATTCAAGAGAGTAGCACTGTAGTATTTTAAGAAAAGATGGAGTGAATTTTAAATATTCTGGATGCTGAACTGAAAAGCTGGAAAAAAATGTTAACTTAACCTATCATGGACTTTAAACAAAAAGCTTTTGCTTGTAATAACAACCCAAATAACTTTGGAATCCAAACAACACAGCTTTCAGTTGCTATACTAGATTGGAAATTGAGCTAGGAAAAAATACTAACAATGCTTCCAGATCCTGCACAGGAGAATCTCCTACTAGCATGTGAAAGATGCATGAGGAGAACAATTCTGTTACTAAGATGAATGCCAGAGTCACCTGAAATTCCTAAAACCAATCTTAAAACTTTGATGTTGAGTTTCCTGAGTCAACATTCAAGAATGGAGAGACAAGCAGCCTCATGTTTAACAAGCCAGATGTTGTTTTGATAGCCACTAACAGTGAGATAGATAAAGTTGCAGAACCACCAGAAACTGTTATGAGGGAAAAGAGGGCTAGAAAAAGAAAACAAAAAGCCTCATAGAAATGGAGGGATTAGGACGATGCAACGGAAGATGAGAAATCAAAGTGAAGACTGACATCTGCAGAGGTTGGAGCAGATGGGCAAAATTAATCTGAATGGTTTACAAAATTAATTTGAGTAATTACATTGGGTTTGCCTGGAAATTTTCATTTGGAAGTGGGGAAAAGGATATATCATAGTTTCAGGGAGAGATGTTATGGAGAAGTGGCATTCCTGTAAAAGCAGAAGGAGCTGCAGCCCTCCCTTCCAGTCATCACTGCCTCATGTCACATACATGCTCCAACAGCTGCACTCACTCACGAACACCAGCTCCAAACCCTTGGTGTATGCATCTGTTATATTCGTATAGGGAATTATACTGCAAACCTGTTATTTATTCTTCTGCTTGAAAGTAAGAAAAATCCAGATTCAGATCACAGGCAGCGAGAAATCCATAACCATTTATTACTGCAACATTAATGAAAAAGTAGAGAATATGTTTTTCAGCTAATTTAAAATTTTCAGATAAATATTTATTGAGGGAAGCTAATGTTTGTAACACAGCATTTTTACCACATATATACCTGATTATTTGACACCACGTCTGGAGTATTGTGCGCAGTTCTGGGCTCCCCAGTACAAGACAGTTATGAACATACTGGAGCTAGTCTAGCAAAAGGTTGGGAAGATGACTAAAGGGCTGGAGCATGTTACATGAGGAGCAGCTGAGAGATTTGGGATTGTTTAGCCTGCAGAAGAGAAGGCTCAGGGAAGCTTATCCCAATGTGTATAAATACTTGATTGGAAGGAGTATGAAGACGAAGCCAGACTCTTTTCAGTGGTGCTAAATGAGAGGACAACAGGCAACAGGCAAACTGAACTACAGGAAATTCTACTTAAACACAAGACAAAACATTTTTACTGCAAGGAATAGGTAGTCCAAAAAGGTTGTGGAGTCACCATCCTTTTAGATACTCAAGAACAAGATCCTAAGCAACCTGGTCTAGTTGACTCTTGAATGGGTTGGACAATTTCCGGGGATGCTTTCAAGCTCAATCAGTCTGTGATTCTATCTTTAAAAATAAATGTATTTGTTCCAATTGTTTGTCCAATAACTACTGAACTTTCAGTAGTCAATTTAGCTGGACAATTACTCTCTCATTAGCATGTTCCCTTACAAGAATTCAGACAACTAACACTGAAAAAGTGTTCTTTTTGCCAGGTTTTAATAAAAAGGCAAGAAAAAGCAGAAGGCATATAAAAAAAAAAAAAAGAATCTCAATGAAAAAGTATACAAAGAAAGAATTATACTTGTTTTTTGCTACGCCGCAGTAAAGAAAAAACACATTGACCTTGATTTTTCACATTTTCACATTAATTTTATACAGAAAGGACAGTTACATGGGTATAAACCAATGAATTATAATGGAGAAGCAAGCCCAAACTGTTCATTTCCAATGTTTTCAGTTTGCTTGTTTGTTTGTTTGTTTGTTTGTTTCTTTGTTTAAAATCTGCATCTTTCAGGCCACAGCTGCCTGTTTCAACACAGTGGCATTTCAGTAAAGTATAAAATGTTACTAGATACCAAAATTTTGAATACTTATCTCACTTTCTGCAGTTGAATAGAAAGCTGAAATCTAATTCTTGGTTCCCCATCAAAGTCCTGAAGCCCCATGCAGGTGGTCTCACTTTAAACAAAAAATAAACTTTTCACACTATTTTCAGAAGTATTAACTTATCTTCTTCTCTTACTTACAACACAAATGATTACAGTGCAAGTAAGGATGTTTTACTCTGCTTATACCTTGAAGCTGTTCACTGAAAGAACCATAAACAGTCCACAATAAAGAAAAGAACATAATAACATCATGGGTGAAAGACTAAAATAATTACTGCAGATTTATCAAAAAAGATTTAAGGAGAAAAAAATGACAGCTGTTCTATAATTGCAGGATTTTTCAGATTACTGAGAAATAATCTACAATGAAATCTGGAAATGATTCAACATCAGTGCTCTCAGTCTACATAATGCAATGTGGCACATGCTGCATGAAACAACGTATGAGTTTGTTAACTTTTAAAGGCATATGAACATACTGTAATTTTTGCAAAAGCAACAACTGATGGTACAACTCCTGTTTGGAGGCAATTGCTCTTCACTACTCCCATCAGCTGTAGTACAGTAATTTTAAACCAAACCAGAATGCCAGCGGCTCAGCCACCAAGCCTTCCCACCCCAGTCATTCAACACACGCACACAACCGGACACAGGGAAGCTGTAGTGAGAGATCTGCTAGAGGATTTTCTCAGCCCTTCCACAGTGAAAGCAGGCTCTGCTTTTCTTCTTGCCCTCAGTACAATAAGAAAAGGCATTTTGAAGCATTGCAGGTAGCTGCAGCAAGAATGACCAGAGTCAATGATGTCCAGAGCCGGACATGAGCTGTGAGAGAATGAGGTAGGTATAGGCGTCAGCCTTTATCATACATTCACGGCTAACATGTTAAAGATTCAGTAGAAGAGATAATATGCACCCTACATTGAAATTTGAGTGAAATGCTACCTCAAGACCTTTACCTTAAGAAAACAATGTACGTTAGCTGCTATTTACTGCATCTATTAAAAAAAAAAATCAACCCACAAACAAAACAACAAACCAAAATAAAAAGCCCAACCTCCA
>VZTQ01002210.1:0-95524 GCA_013400755.1 Pelecanoides urinatrix | reverse complement strand
TAAGCAACCTGGTCTAGTTGACTCTTGAATGGGTTGGACAATTTCCGGGGATGCTTTCAAGCTCAATCAGTCTGTGATTCTATCTTTAAAAATAAATGTATTTGTTCCAATTGTTTGTCCAATAACTACTGAACTTTCAGTAGTCAATTTAGCTGGACAATTACTCTCTCATTAGCATGTTCCCTTACAAGAATTCAGACAACTAACACTGAAAAAGTGTTCTTTTTGCCAGGTTTTAATAAAAAGGCAAGAAAAAGCAGAAGGCATATAAAAAAAAAAAAAAGAATCTCAATGAAAAAGTATACAAAGAAAGAATTATACTTGTTTTTTGCTACGCCGCAGTAAAGAAAAAACACATTGACCTTGATTTTTCACATTTTCACATTAATTTTATACAGAAAGGACAGTTACATGGGTATAAACCAATGAATTATAATGGAGAAGCAAGCCCAAACTGTTCATTTCCAATGTTTTCAGTTTGCTTGTTTGTTTGTTTGTTTGTTTGTTTCTTTGTTTAAAATCTGCATCTTTCAGGCCACAGCTGCCTGTTTCAACACAGTGGCATTTCAGTAAAGTATAAAATGTTACTAGATACCAAAATTTTGAATACTTATCTCACTTTCTGCAGTTGAATAGAAAGCTGAAATCTAATTCTTGGTTCCCCATCAAAGTCCTGAAGCCCCATGCAGGTGGTCTCACTTTAAACAAAAAATAAACTTTTCACACTATTTTCAGAAGTATTAACTTATCTTCTTCTCTTACTTACAACACAAATGATTACAGTGCAAGTAAGGATGTTTTACTCTGCTTATACCTTGAAGCTGTTCACTGAAAGAACCATAAACAGTCCACAATAAAGAAAAGAACATAATAACATCATGGGTGAAAGACTAAAATAATTACTGCAGATTTATCAAAAAAGATTTAAGGAGAAAAAAATGACAGCTGTTCTATAATTGCAGGATTTTTCAGATTACTGAGAAATAATCTACAATGAAATCTGGAAATGATTCAACATCAGTGCTCTCAGTCTACATAATGCAATGTGGCACATGCTGCATGAAACAACGTATGAGTTTGTTAACTTTTAAAGGCATATGAACATACTGTAATTTTTGCAAAAGCAACAACTGATGGTACAACTCCTGTTTGGAGGCAATTGCTCTTCACTACTCCCATCAGCTGTAGTACAGTAATTTTAAACCAAACCAGAATGCCAGCGGCTCAGCCACCAAGCCTTCCCACCCCAGTCATTCAACACACGCACACAACCGGACACAGGGAAGCTGTAGTGAGAGATCTGCTAGAGGATTTTCTCAGCCCTTCCACAGTGAAAGCAGGCTCTGCTTTTCTTCTTGCCCTCAGTACAATAAGAAAAGGCATTTTGAAGCATTGCAGGTAGCTGCAGCAAGAATGACCAGAGTCAATGATGTCCAGAGCCGGACATGAGCTGTGAGAGAATGAGGTAGGTATAGGCGTCAGCCTTTATCATACATTCACGGCTAACATGTTAAAGATTCAGTAGAAGAGATAATATGCACCCTACATTGAAATTTGAGTGAAATGCTACCTCAAGACCTTTACCTTAAGAAAACAATGTACGTTAGCTGCTATTTACTGCATCTATTAAAAAAAAAAATCAACCCACAAACAAAAAACCAAACCAAATCAAAAAGCCCAACTACTGGCAGAATAAAACAAAGCCCTAGGTATGTATAACTAACTAAGCTAGTGTTAACCTGCATGGCTGAATGTCAGTCACAGGTTATGTGGCAAGGACAACAGTCCGTATGCAAAACAGACCCCTCCCCTCTGTCTGCCTCAAAGCAATAACCTCTACTGAAGAAAAAAGCTGGGGACACCTGAGCAGGATATACATGAGCTACCTATGAGGTCACTGAACATTCACCTACCTTTCAAAGAACAGGTATAATATACAGTGAAGACTATGAGCCACCAATATTTCGCAGCTCTAAAAGAAATGAAAACAAGAAGAGGATAGTGATGCTCTTCACAAAGGTATTGTGAAATAGACACTATGGGAAACTACTCTTAAAACTCAGGGACAACATTTGCACCTCTCCCACACCTCCCCCAAGAGGAGTATTAATCAGTTGTGCACAAATTGACTGGGAGTAGTAATTTGGCTGGAAGTTTTTGACTGGAAGTGGGAAGGCTATTCCAGAACTTTGTCCAATGTGAGTAATGGGAACAGAAGCATTGTTTTATTTCCAGAGGAAACTGGCAAAAGTCTGCAAAACTTCAATGATGGTGTTCAACCAAGTCATTGTTTTTGTATGATGCATTCATACACACACACGGCAGCAACTGATTCCTCTGAATTCTGAAGTTTTAATAAAAATGAAGCAGCCCAAACCTAACTTCTGTCACCCTTAAACTTAGTTTTGTTCCTACTGAAGTCAACAGCAAAATCTGACTGCAACAGACTGAAGGTCGTGCCTCACTACTTTTGTTTTCTGTATCACGGTCAGTAGTGCACAGACTGTGTGAAGTTCAAATTTTAGCACAAAGATACATAATTTCACTGTGGTACTGTTTTTATTTGAAAACCGAATTTATATATGCTCTATTTAGCTCATGGTTGCACAATACACATTATTATCAGGAACTTAGTATTGCATAAAAGGAATGAAGTAGCTGACATGCGTGTTTATAAAAACAAAATAGTTAGCATAAATTGACAGCGTCAAGCCTCTTGATATTAACAAGCAATGCTCTATACATACACTATTATTTTTATTGTGTTACACAATAAAATTACTAACTCTTGGTAGCTTTCATTACAAATCAGATGTGGAGCAACCTTACCTTGTCATGTATTGGCATTTACAATGTTCCTGACAACCTTAAAACATGGGGGTTTTAAGGTTCACAGTTACCTTTTAGCTCTACTAGCTTTATTGACACTACCAGTGTAAGAATTTTATCTTAATACATTTGCACTTTTTTATTGTGTATAATGGTATAAATGCTTCATAGACCACAAGAAAGAAAAGGAAAGGAAAATTACGATTCAGTTACCTGCAATGACTATTTATGACCCTGCCTGGACCCCTGGGCAGATCACAATAAAGTTGCTGTGCAGTGCTTCTCTTACATAATGAATCATACTCTGCACTTAGAATAAACGTCCAGGTACAGTTCATGATTGCATTTCTCACTAAGGACTGCGATAAGAAATCAGTAAAAAAGTCTGCTGCTGGAGAGGTTGGCAAGTTTTTGAATGGGCAATGCCATTAGTCATACAACACCTTGGTTCTGGTGCCGGAACTGGACCACAACCCCAGCTACCTCAATAAAAATCACAAGAAAGCTTCAGTCCCTCTCACATCTCGCTGACCAGATCTGCATATACAGAGAGTGCGTCCACTGAAGCGAGACTCGAAGAGGAACACTGTTAAGAGGGCCAGCATCGAGAATCCATACGTAAGAAGGGAATCTGCATTTATTTGATTTCTAATGGCAGGAATAAGTACGCTCAAAAACCTCTTCCTCCAACCGCCACTACCTAGCAAAAGGCGCAGCAGGTCCTTGTCATCTGGAGAGAGCCCAAAAAGGACAAGAGGCAGGGATCAGCATGAGAAGAAGGAAGGGATTAAAATGCTTTGCTATTGTTCTACCTGCTCTTAGGTTTCTACGTAGTATATTCTATACCTATGCTGTAATTCCCCACACACACCTTCATGCAGCAATGTGAACCCAAAACATTTTTGTATTGGTGTTTGTATTGCTGCCTGCACATCAGACATACTGATACATGATTGATTGTTGCTGCTCTAATCCTCTTGGTGGATACAAACTGCAGCTTCCTAGTTTCTGGATTAACAGGCAAGAACCTGAAGTGCCTTCCTGCCATCTGGATTGTTAGCTGAACACAAAAACAAAAATGGAATGGAAAACACAAGCCAGATGATGATTGTAAAATTGCAGCAGATTCTGTTAAAATGCAGGTGAAGTGTCTAAGTTTAATAGGACATCCTTTGTATGGCTCCCTCCCGGGGCACAGAACTTACCACAGCTGACTCATTACTGAAAAGGTGTTTGGGAGGCTAAAAGAAAACCGACATGGGAAGTTACGGAGGTCTTAGAATATAAGTACTCATTGGTTATAACCAGCCAGGAGCAATAGTAGGGAGGTTTTCAATGCATCAGGGCATTCCACTGCATGATAACAGGAGTCTGCCTTTCTAAGTATTGGTTCTGCATTATAGAGAGAATAATGGCAGAGCCTCGCAGCACTGTTAGATGGAGACCTTTGAAAACTGCCACTTCCCCATAAAAGATGGAGAAATTGAGACAGCATTGTAAAGTAAGAAATGTTTACTTCCATGTCTTTCCATAGTGGGAACAGAAGTGGGAAGAACTTAACAGTTCACTTCCTATCTTTATATTCTTGTACCTTACTCTCATGACCATTTTTTGTCATGTTTTTTATTTCTGGGGATTACTTTTTTTTCCTGGCCCGTAATTCTTGCTTTTTCACTAGACTCTCATTGCATTATCCAGTCACCGCTAACTGGCGAAAGCTTATCATCCGGAAAGTCATCCCATTGTGATTTAAGGACAGTGGGAGTTTGTTTCAGTGCATAATCACCCTCACTTTTATGCCTGATGTGATGAAACTGTTGTAAATGTTCTGCTTCGCGGTGACTTAGGGTCTAGAGCACAAGTCTTATGAGGAGCAGCTGAGGGAACTGGGGTTGTTTAGTCTGGAGAAGAGGAGGCTGAGGGGAGACCTTATTGTGCTCCACAACTACCTGAAAGGAGGTTGTAGCGAGGCAGGGGTCGGTCTCTTCTCCCAAGTAACTAGCGATAGGATGAGAGGAAATGGCCTCAAGTTGCGCTGGGGGAAGTTTGGATTGGATATTATGAAAAATTTCTTTACTGAAAGAGTGGTCAGGCCTTGGAACAGGCTGCCCAGGGAAGTGGTGGAGTCACCATCCCTGGAGGTATTTAAAAGACGTGTAGATGAGGTGCTCAGGGACATGGTTTAGTGGTGGACTTGGCATTGTTGGGTTAACGATTGCACTCGATGAACTTAAAGGTCTTTTCCAGCCTAAACGATTGTGTGATTCTATGATTCTATGAAATTGTGATAATGCTCCTGCAGGCCTGATCCAGAAATGAAGACCATGGAATACATGACCACCCTCCACTTACAAGAATGATGACTGGCCTGGTCATGGAATCAGGTCATCTACCCCGTAACAAACTTTGTCATGGTGTTTGGGGTGAGGCAGGGTTGGCATCTGCTAGTTCCACCATCACTTAGAAAACACTATTTGTTAAGTTATGCACAAATTTTTATGGAAAATAAAGGTGTCAGATAAGGGAGGATTATTCATTTGTTCCATCAGCAAGACATTTTTGTAGGATTTAAAGCAGAGGAGGTAGATTTGGAAAGACTGGAAATTTACTGATGCATGTGCAATGCCTATGAGGGCTTCTGTTTCTCCTGCACCTCCATTTTGGATTATTCTAAATGTTGGCAATAGTTACACAGCTGCTTCCTTTCGATAAAAGGTTGAAGCTTATTTAGACAATTAAATGCTATGCAACTGTTTCACACATAACTTCCAGGAATTTGTTCTGCAAGATGAATTTTTATTACTACAAAAAGTATTTATCAAATTATTTAGTTAAGTGTTTCCTTAATGTAAACAAGTGCAAGGCTATAAAAACGTGCACCGTTATCATAAAACGTGAAAGCAGGGAAGTCTTAAAAAATATAGTATCAGTATTAAGATGATACTGATCTCTGTGCCCTGCTGTCCACAGGTGCGCATGCACACCCCCTACAGTCCCTTCTAAAGTCATCGAGAATTAGGGCCACACCATGCATTTTACATTCAAAATAGTTTAATTAGCATACATCTTCTGGTTTCCAGTACTGTTCATCACCTCATTTTTTAGATACCAGACAGATAAATATCATCTGCAAAGCAAGACTTAATAATAACCATCTTTCTAGACAGACTCCAGAGAAAAAGGTCTTTTATCCAATTCTCTGGAGAAGAATCAAAGTTTAAGACTTCACCAACTTAATTTTGAAATAGCCTAGACTAAAAGAATAGTCAGTGTTACCCAATCCTCTGGCACCCCTTTGATTTTTCTTTGGAATATTCATCAAATAACAGCCACTCAATCCATTTTAAATCCATTAATTTCTTCCAGCACAAAAACACATCCCACTCTTGGTACACACCCACCCTGTGTTTCTTTTTAGCAAGGAGACAAAAGGGGCCAAGTCTCTCCTTAGTTAATTGCACCCTAGTAAGGACTAGCCATACATGAGCTCAGACTCCGGACTCAGTACCACTCCATCCTCCCAATCCCCCCCCCCCCGCCCCGGCCCTTAGTCTTTTGTGGTTACCTTAGCCTGAGCAAACCAGACAAATAAATAAGGGGAAAAAAAGAGACAGATGTTCCACTTCTGAGACACAGAGTAACTCCTAACATGTACTTGTTTTAATCCACATGATTTAGTCATGTGTTTTTACAGAAAATTTATATGCTTCATGGCTTGTGCATCTGGATTTAACACCCCATCCTCTCCCCACTCCTCCCTTCCCCCCTTTTAAATACAAAAAATGTTAAAGCAACAGTCAGAAAAAGCTTTGGAACAAAGGACAGATGCAAATAAATTAATGTGAGTAAATCTTAACAATCTAAATGTAAGAAGACATACAAGTCTTGTACAGCCATACTCCTTACTGTTATAGAACAGTTCACTTTGAAGCAATGAAACACTTTCAATTTGACAGTACTTTGAATATAATATCTTACAAAAGAAGACTGAAAGACGCTAGGAGAGGACGTCCAGTCTATCCCAATACCGAAAGTGCTACATTAAGTATAATCCAATAAATAATTAAATAACTTGTATTTAAGGGTAACAAATAGGTAGAAATAAATAGGGAAAAAAGTATTCTACAAATGCATATTTTCAATATCACAATTAAATGTTACTGCAAATGCACAAAAAGGCCCTCATGCCCTACCACTATAACAGAACTGAAGTATTTTTTAATATAGCAGTAATAAAAAGAAGGAAAGGCTATTTTCAGAACACTACACTCCTAAATTAAAAAAAAAAAAAGGAATGAACAGAAAAGGTTGTAGCACAACAGTCAGACTGAAGCAAAAACCCAGTGAAAAAAAAAGGGTAGACAAAACATTTCCAGAAGAACACAATTTGTAGTGGAAATGGAAAATGCAAACTTACATCCTCTAGTTTATCACTTTGCCTGGTCCTGCAGTAAGGAACCACAAATGAAGCACAGGCATACTTCTGTGTGTAATACACCAAAACTGACTATAGACCAACTTCCTATAGGCTTTAATGAAAGATCTGTCAATGCTTTCAAACACCTAAAAACAACCTATGAAAGAGACTGATTATTAGCTTATAATATCATCAATTAACTCACTTTCACATAGAAAGGTATATATTGCAGATGCATCAAGAGATGTTGTACAGATTTAGTCCATACTACAAAAGGCAGACAACTGGAGGTACTCAGATGGCAAACTTCTGCAGACTTTTCAAAATAAATGTCATACAAAGCATATTTAACACATAACGATAATATTGCAAGCAAGCAGATAAGTACATATGCAACCCTTGTTTGTCAGAGTACCGCAGCTATCATCTTTGTAAGATACATTTAGAGAAAAGCATTACTCAAAAACTCATGTGTGGTAACGAACAAAATTTAACTGTCCTTTTTATAAAAATACTTCTATTTTCCAATAGGTGCTCTTGGCAATCCCTCCACCCTTCAACTGATACATAGTACCTAATAGAGTTACAGCACCATTTCTCTATAACTTCCCTTTTACATTTCACTCTACTCAGGAAAAGGAGTTCCACATAAGCCATTTCCCCATCAAGCAGAGGTAAATCCAGTTCTTTTTCACAGATGCAGTCAACCAGAACAGACAAGTTTGCTTAGATAAAACATGCCACAGTAAATGATGACATACAACCTCCACCTACAGTGATCTTGTTTGCTCACTAGAGGAAAGCTAGGACTGATTTACATTCATGGGACAGATCACAGTACATCCTCTCCAGGTCCTGAAAATGTGCTTCTGCAGCAACAGAAGCGAGTTTGCTTTATCAGTCTTTAAAACGTTGAAAGAACTGTCCTACAAACAATGCTTATTTTCCCTTCAGAATACCTCAAAAAATTACAAAGTACAGACAGCAACACGTTAAGGAAAAGAGAAATTACAGATTTTCAAAAAAGATGAGAAATCTGGAATCGTGGTTGAGAAAGAAGTCTAACAGCTGTGATTAGTGAGCCGTGTGTTTATACATCTTTCAACATTATACGAAGCACTGGGTGAATTTCAGATGGCTTCAGATGGCAAAAGTCTGTTGAATGAAACTTGTTGACGATGTTAAAATAGAAAACTAATACTTGATAGCAAAAAAACACAGCCTGGTATAAATGTCAAATACAGGATTATAAAGCAATGCACAGAGATTCTGGACTTGAATTTCGGTGCATAATCCAACCATCTGTCGACCCGTTCAAAATCAAAGATAACATGGAAATCTCCACAAGGACAGCCAAATTGTCTTCCTTCAGCTACAGCATTTCCCTGTTTATGAACATGCCCGCGGTAATCGCACTCCGCCTGCAGATTAACCTAGGGGAGATGACACTCGCCACCAGTAAAAGGAAGATTGCAAAGGCAATCTTGCCAGATAGGCAAGATAAACAGCGCGCTCAGCTCCCGCTGAAGCAGCCTGCAGAGGCAGAGACAGAGCTCTCCGCGCCGGTTCTGCCGAGCCGGGCAGAGACCCGTCGCCCAGGGGGGCGGGTGCGGGGGGTCCGGGACCCCCTAGCCCTCACCGGCCCGCAGATCTGAGCCGGGCTGCTGGCTGGGGGTGAACATGGGGCTGCACCGTGCAGCCGAAAAGTTAAACCCGCTGGAGCGGGAGTGGAGCCGATCCTGACGCCTCCCGCAGCGTCGGGATGCCGGCCCGGCGCAGCCCGGGATCGGGCAGGGCTGCGGGTCCCGCAGCTCCCCCAAACACCCTCCTCGCCCAGCGGGGACCCCGCAGGAGAGGCAACCCCGGCCTCCCAGGAAAAAAACAACACTCCAAAGGGTGTGCTGAGATGGGAAGTCCCCGGGAAGAGCCGCCTCGCAGCCGGGGGGAGCACGACCGGCACCCGGGACACGGGGCTCTGGCCGCGCCGCCCCGTCCCGTTCCGGATGGCCGGGCACCGCAGCGAGGCACAGTCGCCCGCCCCAGAGCACGGCCGGGGACCGCCCCGTGCTCAGCCCGGACACCAGTTGCTCGACCTGCGGCGAAGAAGTGGTGAAAGGGGCGGCAGCGGAGCCCCGGGGGGGCAAGGCCCCCAGTCCACGGGCGAGGGGTGCTTGCCCCCCACGGGGCAGACCGGGGGTGCGCCCGCGCAGCCCTCCGCTTCTCACCTCCTTAAGTTCCTTGGCCACGTCTTTCAGGTCCCCGAGGACTAATTCCAAATCCTCCACGATGATCTTGATCTGCTCCTTAACCTTGGCTTTGGAGGCTGCCGGCGGCCCCTCGGACGGCGACGAGGAGGAGGATGCGGTCCCCTTGGACTGGGCGGACATCCTTCGGGGCAGCCCGGCGCGGCCAGAGGGGCACGCNGGGGAGAGGGGCCGGGGGAGGAGCGCCCGCCGCCCGCAGCATCGCCCCCGCCCGCGCTCCCCGAGGGCGGGGGAGGCAGGGCGACTCCTCCGGAAGAGGCGCTCACCCACCCTCGTCCCTGCCCGACCGCCCGCGGGGGCGGGTGCTCGGCGCTGTACCACCCCGGACCCCCCCGGTGGTCCCCGGGCGCGGGGGTGGTTGCGCCAGCTCTGCCGGAGGGAAATGTTTACCCGCCAAAACAGCCCCCGAGAAAGGCAACACTTTTAGTGGCTGGCTCACTGCAAAATCACCGTCGGAGGAGACTACAACGGTGCCTGTTTCTGGTGAAAAAAGTCACAATTGGGAGGTGACGTTCGCACACCTCTGCACTGTAAAGTAACCGTTCTGGCTCCTCTGGGGTGCAGCGTGCTAGTTTTGGACTGTGCTGCTGTAAGGAGGCTATAGGAAGGATAGTGTTTTGTAAACGCCACCGAATTGGTAAAAGTCACTTACATGTCTTTGCCCACCTCTATATACTTGCAAGCACACATCAGTATATCCTATTCTAGTCGGGAAGTAAAGGTTGTGCATCTCATCAGATAGAAATAAAAATGCGCATGAGCCAGAATAGCTTTTACAAATACACTGCCTGGCTCTTTCTCTGAAGTAGAGGCCAGTGCTGCTTTTGAACACACGCTTTCCCTAGCGTTATTCAGAGATGGATCTGTGGGACAAATGGGAGAGATTGCTAGATATCACTCACCTCTGTTTGTTTTTCATCTTACTGCAAAAAGGTGGCACATTCAGGTAAAAGGAACTGTTTTAGGTATTTCTACCTCCCACTAGCTATGAACAGCAAGAAGAGGGCATGCAGCCAAGCCCCACTTCGAGGATCGCCCTGCATGGTGGCAACTGACTTTGATGCTGTAAATGCTTCTGAGAGTTTTGGCAGCCTGAGATGTTTTAACCTAGCTAAAGCAAGAGAGGAAAAGCAGAAACCTTGCCCAGAGTCGTGTGTCTGCACATGGTAAAAATCTCACTTGGTGATGAACAGTTTGTCTCTGGAAAGGGTGTGGGACTGGGATATGAATTGACAGGGGCTGACAACACCTCTTACTGTCTTGGGTTAGGTGCAATTTACCTTTCCACTTTTTGCCACTATAAAACCTGTGGTGTTTGGCTGAAATCATTTGTTAGTGGGCATATATTGGAATTTTTTTGTTCCCCAAGTGTCTCACAGACCTTTTAAACGATTTCAGGGAGGCCATGTTCAAGAAGAGCCTATGTCTTTCCTCTTGACTTTCCTCAAGTCTCATGGTAGGTTTTTTTCATCTCACCAAAGCAAAAGCTCTTCCAACACTGACTTTTAAAAGCATTCCTGCTGGTTATTTTTGCTTAACTGTTTCTGTATGAGCAATAACATCATATGATTTTTGAAGCTAGCTAAGTAATACAGTCTGGATTTCCAAACTGCAGGCACCACTAAATTAGGAAGAAAGCAGCCCACAAATTGTTGAGTAAGTTTTAATTAATATTGGGGGTGTTGGTTGATGTTGCTCAACATGACCCGGGAATGTGTGCTTGCAGCCCAGAAAGCCAACCATAGCCTGGGCTACATCAAAAGAAGGGCGGCCAGCAGGCGGAGGGAGGTGATTGTCCCCCTCTGCTCTGCTCTGGTAAGACCCCACTTGGAGTACTGCATCCAGCTCTGGGGTCCCCAACATAACAAAGGCATGGACTTGTTGGACCAGGTCCAGAGAAAGGCCACAAAGATGATCAGAGGGCTGGAGCACCTTTCCTATGAAGACAGGCTGAGAGAGTTGGGGTTGTTTAGCCTGGAGAAAAGAAGGCTCTGGGAAGACGTTATAGCAGCCTTCCAGTACCTGAAAGAGGGCCTATAAGAAAGCTGGAGAGGGACTTTTTACAGGGGCATGTAGTGATAGTACAAGGGGTGATGGCTTTAAACTGGAAGAGGGTAGATTTAGATTAGCTATAAGGAAGAAATTCTTCACTATGAGGGTGGTGAGGCACTGGAACAGGTTGCCCAGGGAAGTTGTGGATGCCCCATCCCTGGAAGTGTTCAAGGCCAGGTTGGATGGGGCTTTGAGCAACCTGGTCTAGTGGAAGGTGTCCCTGCCCGTGGCAAGGAGGTTGGAACTAGATGATCTTTAAGGTCCCTTCCAACTCAAACCATTATGTAATTCTATGATTCTATGTTTGAATACCATTCCTCAAAGGCATTGTATGAACAGAAAAAAAGAAAACATTTATGAAAAGCTATCAGTGAAATTATCCATGCAGAAGCCAGCATATATCCAGTTTATAATTAGAGAAAAATGTCTTTTTTCTGGCAGAAGTTAAGGATGTGTATTATAGTATACTGTACATACGTATACATAACATGGCTTAAAGAGGTAAGGGACAGTTTCTACTACATTTCTGTAGAAATCATCAACATTGTCACAAAATTACTACCAGATTTGCTGCTGACCCTCTAAATTTTGTCTAGCCTAATTGAGCATTCATGATTAGACATATTTTTCCTATTACTTACCTTTTTATTGTCTCTGTATAAAGCCTTGGCACCTCTCACTGCTAAATATTTTTATTTTAAGAAGGGAAAATGGATTCCTGTTCTATCTCAGCAGTTAGTTCTAAGTCATAACCTTACCCATAATCCTGTAGTTATCAAATTTCCTTAATCTGTGACCACGTTTGGAGACTTCCCAAACTTGAAGATATAATATCGTGTCTACTTCACCAATCCCTCCACTTTTGTAGTGACATTCTTTTAAGAGCTGTGCAGGATTACATAGTGGCTGAAATTTTGTATTCACTCAAGTATCTACTGCTTATCCGTGAAAAAAACTGAAGCTTTTGTAAGTCCTGAGTAAAGTTCATTGTCCTATTGGTCTTGAAAGCCATTTTATGCCTTTAAAAAATGTACTATACCTTGCTAAACCATGTCTCAGTTAACTAATAGGTAGTGTCCCATAGCAAAGTTACCTACTAGTTGTTCCATTTCTTTTGCTTCTGTCTCTGCAAGTAGATGTTATTTATCAGTGTGNCCCAGCCAGAACCAGGACACCAGTTTATTCTTTTTGAAGTCTTTCTGTCTCTATCATCACCAAACCCGAAGGGACTAATCAGGGAAAAGAGGAGTAACTCTTTACCGGAAGTCTGACCTCTGTAGGCCGTTAAGGAGATGCAGAGGATGCACAAGAAGTCTCCCCAGAAGCCTTGGGGAGAAGGTTAATTTGGAAGTAAAAGCTTAAGACCTTCAAAGTGCAGTTCACTGATCTTCCACTAACACTTTTTAATCCAGAAAAAAACACCTAAACAAAACCAACACACATTAAATGAATACTTAGGGAAGTAATGTGGCACTCAACCATACCATTGCCAGCTGTGATCTCATTAAGTCTCACAAGTTGCGTAAGGCTTGGCCTGATCAGTGACTGGAACGGACATCTCTCAGGAAAAGCTATTCAAGATGCTGCAGAATTTTGTTTTGGTGATTCAGTAGATGGCACTTCTCCTTTTGGAAAAAATATCCTGTATCTCAGCCCAGTGTTACAAACAGAATGGACTGAACAACACACAAAGCAGTGATTTTATCATGCTGTTTTATTTATGTTATTTATTTTTTGTGTGGAGTCACAAAGAAAGTTGGAAACTATGCAGGAAATCATGAGTAATCATAAAATGTACATGAATCACAGAAATAATTTTTCATGAGAATCAGCCAGACCAGTTGTATCAGAAATACAGAAATTTAATTACTTTTACATTTAGTCACTTCTCTGTTATTTAAAAAAAAAAAAAAAAACACAAAAAAAACCCCCAAAAAACCCTAAATGCTTACCTACTTGGGAAGGGCTGATACAGTACCATAAAACTTTCATACTTATCCTTGATGAGAATAGAAACCAAATGAGCACTTTTCAAATTATATATGTAGAACTACATCCCACTTGCCCCAAGTCATTAGTATTTCAGATAGATTAATTAAAAATTAATTTGCTGTTGCCTCTTGAAGGTATTTTGTTTGGGATTTGTGCTATTTATCAAAGGTAAAAGTTGAACAAAGTCTTCTAAGTCAAACAAAACATTTTGAATCTGAATGTTCTGATTTATTTTAAACATTTTCAGACTTCCCAACAAAATTGAAGAACTTACAAAGCAAAAGATACCTAACTGAACTAATTAATTTTGGGAATGATAAAATAAAACTTTAATTTATTTTCTATCCCTCTTTTGAATTTGTCCTAAAGGAAATATTCCACATACAATATAGGGAAGCACTGAAACAGGAAACCTGTCATTTTCATCCCAAATGAAATTGTGGAAGAAAGCTTAATTCAGCTGCTGCAGGCTTGCATATTGGACACCTGCTAATTAAGATATTAATTGAAATCTTCAAAATTAATCTTAAGTTAAATAAAAACAATGGGTTAAGCTATAGTACAATCCCACTAACTTACATTCCAGGTACTTGTTAAACACAGGTTTTCATCTTTTATCTTTTTGATCCTAGAAGAATAGTGGGGTAATCTCTTTCCAAAATGCTCCCATATTTAACTGAATATGGAGTTCTTTTCTTAATTCTTAAACAATTCTTTAACAGTTATGGTGAGGAAGTTATACTGGCTGCTTACGCTCCAAACTATAGAGTTGTAGTTCATTTGGATAGAGGCAGAAAGACTCTTCAGCTAAATGAAAAAATTGAAAGCACTCTCTGCAGTGCGGTATAACTAAATGCCATTATGTTATTTCAGTTCTTTAAAAACACCAAGTTATTCCCTTAAAAAGAAACTCAGGATCTCACAAAATAAAATACATATTTCTGAATTAACTTGGCTTATTTGCAAGCAGTAACTAACAAACATAATGAAAGTCAGGATTAAGGCAAAGTCAGCCTTTGCACCAAGTTCTTGTGTTACTTCTCCAACCTTTTTCTTCCTGATATTGATTTAAAATCAGGCATACCATATGTATAGTATGAAACTAGTCGTATCATGCTTTCAGTCAAGTGCACAATCCACATATATTTCTCATAAGGATTTACATATTGGTAAAGATGGTACAGGGCTGATTGTCTGTTGAGCAGAACTCTAAGCATGGAGCTAACCTTTTAAGAAATGGAACAGACAGCTTAGAGTATGTTATTCTCCTTTAGAGGTAAAAGTAGCGCAGAGTTTTATGGAATCCGAATATTTTCATTGAATGTTGTTTATAATGTCTATAATCAGGGTGGAATAAAAGTTACTTTACTTATCTGACAAATGCTTTATTGAGTGATATTGTGGAAATAAATTACTTAATTATTTTGGCCTAACTTAAAAAAATCTATGCAAGAATTTCTCTATTAAATATGAATAAAATGTCTCCCATGCATAACTCATGTTCAGTTCCATCAATCTGCTTGGGATGGAGTGGAGTGTCACGCTAGTTAACACAGTTCAAAGAAAAATCTTTATAATGTCTATGTATTGGAATGTCAACTCCCAATATTTATTCACAAGGAAATAAGAAATATTACCTAGCTAGAAGACAAACTTGCTGAAACGAAGTTCTCTTTGAACCACTTGTGTTCTATCAGGCTTCCTTGGTGAGCTGTAAAACAGCCATAGCAAATGAACCATCCTCTGTCTGTCTGTATTCCCCAGACACTGAATTGCAATGGGCTTTTTTCTGTCAAATTTTAACTAGTGATATTTCTCCAAAAATGTCAAAAGCTCTGAAAAGTACACAAGAGAAAGAAATTGAATTATTTATTTTCTGCAAACTAGACCCTCAGTACCTAGATGAAGAAATGGAGCATCTTACTAGAAAGTATGAGTATCAGTTATATCTGTGACTTGTTTTAATTCAACAAAGATTCAGTTTTCAGTGTAAAATTCAACAGCCTATGGATTTAGTAAGACAGGATAATAAAACCAAATTCAGTCAGAATACAAGTGCATAGAGGTGATGGGATATTATGAACTTTGTCCAGGTTATGTGAACTTTGTCCATTCATATAATACAATGGCTTCTAACATTGTGTAAATAATTCTCTGTGCAATGCTTTGACTAGACAGTGACCCACTGGATAGCCAAGCAAAAAAAAATCTATTAATTTAATGTGGGAGAATAAGAAAACTGAAATATATGCATATGCATCCTTGAAAGATGCAGAAATGTATTTGCTCTCACTCAGTTCAGTGCCCACTCTTTTGGTGGAGAGAATTAACAAAAATGGCTGTCTTCATGCAAATCGATAGACTATTATATATGACAAAAAATAAATAGGAAATGGGTCAGGGAAGGAAAAACACGATTATACCATGCTTATTGCATCTTTCTTGCAAATAAACATCAAAATGCTTTTAAAGTATAGGAATAATGGGAGATAAAATATATTTTTTTCTCTCTTGAATACATTCTGCATAATTGCTTGGAAAGAGTAGAATTTTCTTTTTTTCACTTCAAAATTGAAAAGCAAACAGGTGGTAAGACTGAAAGGAGAATGGTGGCTGAATATGTTTTTGCAGTAATCCTAAAGCAATAGTTCATATTAGTCATTTCTTACGCTTGTTTTTCAAACTCAGTTACTGGAAGTTATATTCTTAATCTAATTTTACCAAGATTACTTTTTTGTTTACTGGTTAACTGTCAGCTAACAAATTGGTGCCTTTTTTCCCCTAAGGAGCTATTGGTTGGTGTCAGATGCAAAGTATTTCCTGTGGAGGAATATCCCTTTACCACTGGCATTCACTTCGGTAGTATGTTATTACAAACATCTGGAGCACACAAGAAAAACACTGTCTGGATTCTTTCCTAAAGCACCTCAATCAGAATAGTCTGAGCAAGAGAAATGCCAGATTAAATGAGTAACCCAAACATGGAAAAGGACCAGAGTACAGTAGCCAGAATACAAAGGTAAAAAATGCAATTCTTTAACTTGCAGGCCTACAGTGTATTTATGCAGCCTCTATCTCAAAGGCCACTCCAGATACTGCAATTAAAAAACTACCTTTTTCTGTGTCATACGCCATAAAGCAAAGGTGAACATTCACATATTCAAGGCTTTTGCGTTAGATTGATGAATTATCTAATGACAGACAATGAATCTCTGCCACTTCCTCAGTGAGATTCCTCACTGGGAATCTACTCCCCAGATTCAAATTATGTTAAAAGCCGTGGTACAAACTAAGAGAAAGAAGCCAGAAACATAAATGGGAAGGATCCATTACTCACTGATGAACATATGACTGGATTGTGTGAGTGCCAAGTAGTCCCTTGAGGTACTGACTGTTCTCCAAGTGATGGCATGAGAACACGCTGGCTCTGTCCATACATCACTGAACTGGGCCCATAACATTACAGACCCAAGCACTCAGGGGCACCATTCAGAATCTTCCAAACTAGGGAAAAATATTCCCATATTCCACTCCTAAATTCAGATAATTATAACTGAAAATATGTGAACTTTCCATTTTTCAGTGTTCATTAATTATTATATAATGTTAATGTCATCTGTTATTAATTTAGACATTAATGCTTTTCCACTATGCTTTTTTTTTTTTATTTTAAACAATATTATTTTCTATGAAAAAATCTCCTTGCAAATTCCCACAATCAATTTACCTGGAATCAGTTGCATCATTTCTAGCAGTCTCTCAGGACCTATGACCTGTCTTTAAAATGTCAGTTGCACAGTGACACATACCAGAATGTACACTTTATTTAATGCTTCTTTGAGAAGTGATGCCAGGTATTTTCAAGGAAGTAATATTTTCAGTGGATATCCGAATGTCTCATCCACCAGTCATTCAAACAAAGTGTCTGTTCTTGCTTACTTCAGCTTTGAATTTGTTATGAAGAATTTGCAACTCTCTGCAGCTGTGCTGGGAAAACTCACAACTCCCCTTCTCCCTAGGTAAGAACTGTTACTAACAGAAATCTTCAGAATCGAGTGCGTGTTGTTTGCTTCCTTGGTAATTACCACCAGTCCATTTTTAGCTACTGGTTCCGAAAAAGGAGCTCTAGAGCCTATGCACTCTGGATTGTAATCCCAGCTGGAGGGTACAAAAGCAATACAGTGACAGAGCTTTAACTTTTTCCTGACCTTGAATATCTGTTTTCTTTCAAAATAGTGGATTAGTTTCTGATCTTTTTAGAAAGCATCAGGAAAAATTAGTAGCACTCAGGTGACAGCAAAAGGCCGTTCTACCTTACTCTTTTTCATGATTTTTTTTTTTTTAAACAGTATGTAATGTTACAAAAGTTTAGGAAGAGAATCCAGATCAGACTGAATTTTTCCATTCAAATACAGGCTGGTTGTTTTACAAGCCAAGCCATTAAACACTTGATTAATAGGTAACATGTAGAGAGAAAAATAGGCCAGTTCTCCTTTCATAAAAGCCCCCATAATTAAACTTATAACTAACACATTTGACTTACATTACTTGAAAGCCTGACCCACAGTCTACAAGCCTCCTTTAAAAAGTGAGACAGTTTTGTCTAAACATCTGTAAAATTGTTTTGTGACACCTCTTCAGTATATCCAATCTTATCTTTTAGCAGAAAGCTATAACTTCTGTCTAAGAAAGTCAGATCACAAGAAGACTCTGTATCTTAGTTTCCCTGGGATGTGCTCTGTTTTTATGTTACTGTCTTTTGATTCTGCAGTAATTCAATACCAGACACAGGTTACTGGGCTAAAGGGACTTTATGTCTTACCCAATAGACACATGCTTCTGTTCCTGAGGTCTCAACCCATACAGTCACTCTAAGATTATATTGCTGAATACTTCTATCTAGCCAATAACTATACCTAAATTACTTTTTGGTACAGGTGTCAAGTACCATATTTAGTAAATTGCCATCTAAATCTCCTATATTGATATTATTTTTTAGCATTGAAAAATGCTAAATTTAATTAGCATTGAATATTCTTGCTTTAGAAGATTTTACATAGAATAACTCTACTCTGAAAAGAACTTTAAAAAGCATTAGCACAGGGAATGAAAAGAAATTCCCACATATCATTTACAGTCTGAAAGGTGGAGAAAATCCTATTTTTTTGTCCGTTGCTTTAAAATATGCATGATTTTATATAGGCACAGCAAGCCTAGGCTGCTCTGATATCCAGAGATTAGTAAAAGAAGAACAATCTGAATTTTCTTTGGCTCTTGCTATTGCTCAGGCACTTAACATTTGAAGATACCTTATTTATGTCATTAGCACCGTTTTGAAGTTTCTTACACCAACTCAGATTTCATCTAGAGATAAAATGGTAAAGATCAGAAGGCTTAATACAAACATGTTCATTTGTGTGTCTCTGATAATTTCCATTCTTTTCACTGCACATGAAAAATAATGCATCAGTAGTGTGCCTGACAAACCCAAAAAGCCCCATTTAGTGTAATTTACCTTTGTAAATTTGTGACTTCAACAACCTTGTCAGTATTTGAATTAAAAAACAATCAATCAATCAAACAAACAAACAACAAAGGAAGAGCTACAAAGGATTCTAGAGTCTTCTTAAAACTCTGCTCAATTTTGCAAATTGTTTGGAGTGAAGTGTTGATTAAAGTTTCCACAAATTTTTACAGCACTGACCTCCTACTTTGAAAGTTGGTTAAACTAGAGGCACTGAAAGCAAATACAATCCTGAACCTGTGTAATGTGATAAAATGGATGATCAAGCCAATAGTTCAGCCAGTTTACAGCTAGTTTGGCCTACCTTAGCCTGCTACTGAGAGCATCCCTTCTTTCTCTGTGAAGTTGAAGGGAATTGTTTTCTTGCTTTGACAGACACTGGAATCTATAATCCCATTCCTAAATTTCCATGTGATTATGCCTTCATTTAGATTCACATGTAAATCCAAGTTTTACAGAAATTGCTGAACTGATTACTTGCATTTGCGATTTGGGGATCCAAACATTTAGTTATTTCTTAATCATTTGCTACTGCACAAAGCAAGTAGTATAAGTACAGAGGAGAGATTCCTTTAAAAAGATTGGGTTTATATGCTCAGTCCTGTTTGTATAGGAGCCCAAGGGTGAGCTGAGGTCTCAAGGTCCATCAGATGAAGCATCCTTTCTCCAGATTTATGGAAGGGGCACTTAGATACTGCTCTGTTCTCAGAGCACCCCCAAGTCAAGACAGAAGTCCTTTTACTGTTGCATAAGGGAGTTAGTTCATCTATGTAATTTCAATCAGCAGAGTGAGAAACAGAAACTTGTAACTTTTTCCTTGTTAAGATTTTTGACATTCACATTTCTTTTCTGCAACAGGGAGGGTGTAATTATTGTGGATGTTTGTTGAAGAAGTGGGGAAAAATGCATCTCCATTTCCAGAATCCTCTCCAATGATCATTTATTCTAAAGTGGTGAAATTTTTATCAAACCTCAGCTTTTATGTGATGCCTTTTGAAGTTGGTAGACTTTCTGATTACTTAAGGTCTGTTGTTGCAGTGCAGCAGTTTATTATAGCTGTAATGTTTTTTGCATGTCACAGATTCTAAGTCTTTGCACTCGCCAAGCTAAGGAGTAAAAGATGAGTATAAGATGTACAATAATCAGAGGTAAATATAAAAAATCACCTCTTTGATTTGGCATTGCCTTTGACAAGACTCGATACACGTACAGATACAAAGGCAAGAATCTCAAATCATGGTACAAAAAGGGTCTGTGCAGAATTAACTGCCATGGCTCTCTTATGTATCATTTGGAGTAAGATGACTCAGCTTTGTTTTTCTGCAGCATTGCCAAATCAGGCATTAGAAGGCTTGGTAACTCAGTTTCTGTTTACTTTTTATCTTACAAAAGATACACATGATAAACCATGAGATTCAGAGTTTTAAGTTCTTATATTTACTGTTGCTTTTACTTAGTACTTGTTAAAATATTTACTATCATAACTGTGTTTTAACGATTGGACTACTTCCTGTTCCTGTGGCAATAAGACACCAGAGGAGGGATTAGAGCCCATATTTTGCAATCCTAGCAAGAAATTCAGATTTATAGGATCAAACTCACACAAGCTCTGAATGCCTGTTTAACTGATGTTTACAAATTGGAGACTGATATTTCTAAAGTTTTAAGACAGCTCAAAAACTTATTGGTCCCCCAATCTATTGAAAACTGCCCTCTGGACTTGTAAATAGGCCTTGTCACACAGAAACCATGTACTGAATCCACTGAGACGGACAAAGAGGATCAACTCTAGCACTCAGGGAGGCCTAAGGCTGTCTTAGGCCACCAGAGAAAAGAAGGGACATAGTTCTCTATTGCTACATGTATGCTGGCCACAGGAGGTGTGCTGTACTTGAAAGCAGGGCTTGAAGGCAGGAAGTAGGCAGCTAATAATACCAACTCCACCTTTTGGACTGAGGCTTCTGAGCATCCTTAAGAACAGATACTTAGATTCCTAGTTTTTGCAAGTACAGATCTTTGAGAGTCAACAGACTCACATTTGGGTGGCACCTGACAAAAGGTCTCAGTGTGGAAATGAGTGGAAGTGAATATTTATATTCTTGTTAATCTCTTTTCCTTAGCTTCAGTGGTTGAAATTTCTGAAATGTTGGATTTAAAATTTGCAAGCTATGCAAAAGCTCAAAATTTGTTCTGCAACAACATATCATCAGTAGGGTAAAACTAACCTGTCTCATGGTGGTCTAACCCAACTCACGTTCCCTATTAGTGGGTGAACAATCCAGTGCTTGCTGAATTTGTCTTTTAAAGACCGGGCTATTTTTAAATTCATGCAAGGAGGAAGTATCTTTGAAAAAAATATTTTATTCTTAAAACCCTATGATAAGAAATGGAGCTGTATGTAATTAAACAGATAGTCTGTATTTTTGTCATTTGTCAAACATTTCAAATACTATTGCCGCACTCTCATAGGTTCGAAAGTTGAGAGGAATAGTCTCTAAAGTGAGAAGAAAGTCTGTCAATCCAATCAATTCTTAAATATTTGGTTGATGCTCTTAATACTAAGTGATAGGAACCATATGAAGACCTAAACAAATAGACATCACTCATTTATTTTTGGCTAAGACCAGACTCAGTTCCATTCTTACACTTATGTTTCTCTTACATACAAAACGGTGACTTGAGGGGAAAAAGTGTTGGCTCAGTTGTGTGGCAAGATGGGATACTTGGAACTTTCAATATCCTGGCATGTAATTCTTTGGAAGATGTCCAAAGTACTTGTGTTTTATTCCAGCTGGCATGTAACATACTCCTGCCACAGTCAAGACCAGGAAAGGTTTACTCAGTAAGTGTATAAAGTTTTCGTGCACGAGACACAGAGTTACTTTTTTTTTTTAGCTCTTACAACAGTACTACTGTCTCCTAAAATTAATTTATTTATCTGTTTTTGTTGCTTTTGACTTGATTCTCATTCAGATGGAATTTCCAATCCTTAAGGAGAATAATAAACCTTGAGGTTATATGTGTCCATATTGTAATCATTTTTTGAGACTGATTGACATTATCTTTGGTTGAGATGAGGTAATATAACAAGAAAAAAAATTAAGATTGATCACAGGTATAAATTTTAATCTACACTAAAAATTGAATTAATGCAACCAAAATGACTAAACTATAATCTTTGACAGTTTTATTGAATAAAAGCATATACTTTAAATCAAAATTATTGGCAATCTATGAATGTATTATATCAAATATTGAATAATATACAGAGCAGTCTTTTGACAATGAGAAGCAGGTCATTGCCCTACTCTTCAGGCTGTAAAATCATACTACTATCCTCTCCTTATGACCTTATGAATCTGAAATTTTTTTCTGCTCAATGTCACACCTTCCTTCTCTGATTCTTTAGGACATTTCCATATGAGGCAAAAGGTGTATATCTGAATTTAGTCAGGAAGATTTTATGTCTTCAACATCTTGAGTGAATTCTCTGATCACTCGTAGCCAAAATGTGCAACAGCTCACCATGTGTAGCAATGTTTTAAATCCTAATAGTCCTGCATTGCTCTTGGAAAGATAGATACAATGGCATACCTTCTCGAGTGGGTCTCCAGCAGATGGAACCTGCTGTTGATTATTCTCATGGAATACAGACCTGTCCTTAGTATTGCCTTTTGAATAGCTCCAAGCTGTTCTTCTGGGAGCATGGTTATGTGCTTTTTCTCTGTGAAACACTGAAGAGCCCCCCTGCAACTCACAGTGACTTCTGGTCTCCCTTCCACAGGTCATATACCTTGGAGTTGATGTCACAATGCTCAAATTTTTGTTTCTTTACATTTTTCTCAGGAGTTAGACATATGTTTAGCAGCATCATTGGATAGCTCTATTCTGTCACAAGGGAGAAAGATAGAAGCTGAGGACAACCATTACCAGAATAGTTTTCTGGCCTGTGCTCTGCTCACTACTCATATCAAAGGGTACTCAGATGAGAAGAGATCAGGAATGTCTTTGGAATATGCCTTGATGGAGCAAAGTTGTCTTAAAGTCCATAGAGGTGAAACCCCATTAAGATATTAAAATATATCATATGAGCTGTTGAATGTCATGCACAGATCAAGTTTCAGGTCTGCTGTTAGATTATCAAAAGGTCTTCAGAGAACAGCTGTTGTTGCACATTTGTCTGACTTCCTAATGTTAAAGTTAATTAGACACTCCACTGTTGGACATACCTGGAAATTTCTCATATTAATGACTGAGGAAACTTGAATTTGCATCTTTGTGGAGAATTCCTTAATCAAGGATGTCAGTGGCAGCAGTCCTCAAGCTTTCTTCCACTGCAAGCCACAAAATCTCACATGGATAAATTTGTGGGCCAAACAGACAGTAAACCTTATGCCCTAAGGATACAGACCAAGTATACTCCACATGAGGAATCAGTGATACACTGCACATATGATATATTCAACACTTCTCGGTCAACCTGATACAAGCATTTACTTCCTTTTTGTACATCCATGCACATAGCAAAGTAATGGGCTTGTATAGATAGAAAAACTAGGGCTGTCCATTCTTGGTCTCCTCCTTTCATAGATACGAGATGTAGCAGGCTGCAAATCAGAGAAAATGTTCTGCTTCTAGTAGCTTATTCCCATCTTCCATCTTGTTTCGGGTTTCATGAATCCTTTCCCACAATAGTTATTGTTGTGTGCTATTAATGATTTTAATATTGTCAGTTATGCGTTGTACCTGCAGTCTGGTACGGATGTCCACATACTACCACTCTCTTACAAACAAGTATTAATAGCAAGTATTAAATAATTGTATCTCCCTTGCTCTCTTTTTGTCAGGACTGCAGAGCTTGTACCATCCTCTTAATTTTGTCAGCCTATTCTTCTGTAAGAGATCTATCAGTCACAGTGTTATGGTAACTAATTTGGTTGATGTTTTGGGCAAGCCCCAGCAGTGCTCCAGCAAGGCACAACAATCACAAGATGTGAGTTGCATCACTGGATGGAGGGATAGACCCATCATCTCCAGGAGAGAAAGCAGCTGGAGGTGAGCTGCTGCTGCCAAAGGAGTTCTTCCAACTGCAGTTTGGAAGGAGGGATGGCACAACAAACTGTAAGTACCATTGTGCAGGTGGACCCTGCATACCACTAGTATTTGAAACTTGTGGAAATCATGCTGTGCTTTCAGTCTTTTCTGTTAAAACTGTTTGAACACTTAGAATAATTATATGTTATCTAGAGAGAAAATCCAGGACTGAGAATCACACATGCATGATGATAAAAGCATTTATTTGCAGAGAAGCCTCCACCACTCATTTCTAATCTTAGAAATATTATGTGTAACCAGCCAGGACTTGAACACAGGTCTCGTCTTTTACACAGTCAATTGCCCTAGCTGTTAAGTTACACACAAATGACTTAAGCAAGTATATTTAAGCCATGGACCAAGTATATTTAAGCCAGGACTTAAAGACACAAAAACTAAGAAAATTGAGTTAACAGATAAATTAAAGGTTATTTTGCGAACGTGTTACATATAGTGTGTGTGCATTAGGTAGAGTGACGTGTATTGAGAAAAGATAGAAGTGAAGATACACTTGAAGTACTAGTGCTTCTCAACCTTTTTAAAGACATTCTTATTTTCAACAAGTGCAAGAACTTATAGTTCTTCTTAAGATGATGTATTTATCTTTTTAGACATTGTTGTCTGCCCTCCGACAGATTTTTAAGAGGTAAAACTGGTGTCTCAGATTTTTTTTTAATTCTTGCTAGGAAAAGGAGATAGAATTTGGTTACTGTGGGGACAACCAATAAGGACATGATATTGCATGTTAAAAAGCTGGCTGAGCTGACCTCAGTAGCCAAGGCTAAAGTGGCAGTAAGTGCCAGCAGCCAAAGACTGTGCTTGCAACCCAGATGAGAGGATCCTCAGTCTGTATTTCTGCAAACAGCAGCTGGAAGGTTGCAGGTAAGCCCTGGTGGCCTCCGATGGAGATCTGTCAAGGTACTTTGGCTCTTTGGGGCTTGAAGCAGGAGAGAATGCCACAGGCTCTGATGTGAGTGCTGGGGAAGGGAGGGAAAAAGACTCTGTTATAAGCTCTGATAGAGGAGCTTTGCAAAAGCAAGTACTGCCATTTCTGGAGCTGTAAGTGATAGGGCTGTGGATCACTTTAAAGTAAGAAAACATAGCAAATAAGATTGCTCCCTCTTTCCTGTCACGAATGTTCTCCATTCATTATTGTACTGATTTTCAAGAAAGAACTCTGCCTTTTGTGTTTATACCATACAAAATTAGACCGATTTCCACTAGGGATTTGAGAATATAACTTCTGTAAACTCTTTTAAAAGTCAACACAAGGATCATTCACTCAAGGAATTGAAAGACCTGGCTTCCAACAGCTGCCCCAGAAGGACAGACTGGGTTTAAGTATCCTCAGGCAGAGAGACAGTTTTAATGAAAGAGGCTTCTCATATCTCTGGGTGAATGAAAGTGGGATAAGTATCTTGCATGTATGCTTTTTTTCCAAAAGAGTTCAGATTTTGAATTCCTGTGTGAGAGAAGTGTAGCCTGTAACAAATCACTAAATTTATAGAGAGAAGCAGAGATGAAGACTAAATAACTCCCAATTTAGCAAATGAACTGTTTAAGACCAGCCACACAAATGCTTACCTGTCCCTAAATATTGAATAGGGAGTTTGAACACTGAACCCAAACCAGCAGTTTCTACAGCAGAATTAGGAACCTTTTGTTAATTTCTGCCATGCTGAGGTTAAATAATTTTTGCAGACCTACTCCTGAGCTTCCACTTCATACTTAAACAAGCTTTTGTTTAGATAAAATTTTGCTTTTTATGTCTAGAATCTTGATTTCAGACAGCTATGTCACCAAACACTGTACTTACAGAAATTAAATATTTACTAGGCAGATTTAAACAAATTATCTCAAATTTAAACAGCTAAATTTATAACATGTTAAAAGAAAATACTGAAAGCATTAGTAGGTCTTTACAGTAATACTTAAATAGCTGTGTCATGCCATAAATGCCAATTGCATAAATCTTTTTAATTCTTGAATTAACAAGGCAAGATCTTTTACATTTGAAAGTCACAAGTTATCTACTTCCTTAGGTTAAAGTATTTTAAGCAGTATTATGTAAAATATTTATGTTAGTTGAATTAAACTTCAACAAACTGAATATATTCCTTGTAAACACATATTACCAGCACATATATTTCAATAAATAAGGAATGCATCCTCTTGTCACAAAACAGTAGGTTCCAACAACTCCAGCTTTCCTAAATCACACTTATAGTGGTTGAAGCCATCTAATTTGCACAAAAAAGCAGTGGAAAATTAATTTAAGAACACATTTGGTTTCACATATGTTTGCAATAAACCTGTTATTTTAAATGACTTAATTAGAACAGTTTGTCATACTTACTGGAAACTAGCATAATGGCATTGTTGCGACCACAAAAGTCAGAGAGGGAGTGAAAGGACTTGCATTGGAAGGAAGAGAGCAAGTGTTTTAAAATTTCCAAAGAGTTTAACAGTTCCAGAAAAAAAACAACCCTCAGCTCCAGTCACACATCCCTGTGTGTGAACACACATATGTGTTTTCTTAAGGGGAGAATTGCAATTTTGTTTTCTGCACTGTATTTCATCCTCAGTAAACTATAATTACTAAATCTCATTTACTAAACTACGTATCACTACATAGAACAAAGGGAAAACATACAGCCACTGCCTTGGTTTTTCCTCTACGGGATTTTCCACTTGGAGCTTTAGTTACCAACTGTGTTTCTCAGAAGTCCTTCCAACACGTTGTAGAAAGAAGTTTGGTGGAAACATCATGGCATAACAATTATCACTAATGATGCTCAGCAACAGTTTCTGGAATTCAAATGAAAGGCATTTACTGTGACTTCTGCTGATGTCCCCAGAGCAGGTTTCTCCTTTCAGCCCTGTTTGAGTCCAGGCTCTGACCTGCAGGGTCTCTGCACTCACGTCCCTCACTAGCCAGCAGCTCACCCAGCGAAGAATTTTAAAAGCTTGCCAGAGATAATTTTCTTTCCCCACAAGCTCACTAACCTTTATTGAAATGCTTCATCTCATATGTTGCTGTTTCAGGTAACTTTCTGTAGTATCAGCATTGATCTGGCCACACCACAGAGCCCAGCTGCTTCAGACAGACCCATTTAGATTTACACTTTCCATTACAGCTCTCCCTTCTCTTTTAAAGTAGCTCTAGAATACGAATGTTATTTGACTTATGTTATGAACAAGAAAAATACGTTCATATTTTCCTTGCTCTCACACAGACTGAGGGGATACTTTTCTCTAGCTAATTTTTCAGCAGTCACAGCTCCCACCTTCCCAGACCATTATTACTGGCTTCTGTCAAGACTGATCTCTTCAAACGTGCTGTCAGGTCAGCAGCATCACATACAAAAGTTTTGTGTTTGTTTTCACAGTGCTTTGTGTTCCTCAGAAATCTAATACTATGAGCATAATATGGAAGTTTAATAACACTGATGAACAGGCATCCAAATAATGGATGTACCTCAAAGCATTTTGAACATCAAGGAATAATGCACAGTAACATCTAACTGGGCCAGTTTTAAAAGATATTTGGATATTTAAAAAACAAATTGATGTCTCAAGAGATACTCATATATATTGAGAAAACTAATTAACATTGCAGGAAATGAAAGTTAGGGATGTAAGTGTCTTTTAGAATCTCAGTAAGTACTTGAATGCTAAAGATGAATGAAAAGTGGAAATTTCTTCCCATCAGAAGTTCCCATCATTATAAAGAAATACCCTGCAACTCAAGAGAATTCAAAGCCCTGCAACTCAAGAGAATTCAAAGCCGTGAATTTATTTCTTGAACTCTTCATTTAGTACCAGAAATCAAAAGCAGATTCTGTTCCTTTTTCCCTTCCAATTTTAGTAATAGGGTTCAAAATAGGTTCACAATCCATTTGTCTTAAGACCTCTTCAGTGTCACACCAATTAGTCAGGTAGGCAGATTGAAAGCTGGGAGACAGCACAGACTTGCTTATCAATAAGAATAAAATTCTCCATGCCTCCCTACCAGACACACTTTCCTTCCGCTGTAAATGGAAAAAAAAGGAAAGAGTGAAAGCTTTCTTGGACAGGCTAGAAATTGACAGAAAATTCCCATTCAAATACAAGTTGCTTCCCTTATGCCTCAATGGTGTGGAATTTAATGTTTTGGAACTTTATATAGCTTAATTTTACCCCCTAACTTTAGGTTTTGCAGGTTTTCTGTATCATACAAATTCTTATTGTAATCCACATTTTGATTTGATTTTTCCCTGAGTGTAAGAAAAACAAAATAATATAAGAAAATCAACAATCTAGAGCCACATTCATTGTATCATTGTCATTAGTAAAATCCACACACTTGAAATGAAACAGAAAAAAAATTAAATTAGGAAAAGAACAGCCAATATCAGCATCAGTCTCCCTCCCCTCCTTTTTTATCAGAAACTGAAGCTTTTATGATCCTATCTGCCATGGCTACTGACTAAAAAAATGTGAAGGTTTTTTCCATAGTCCTCAGAATCAGCTGTGAGTTTGAATCACAGATGGAGTGAAATAGAGAGCTCTTGTCTCTGTCTTAGTTACATATGTCTTTGCTCAAACACAAATTACAGTTATCAACTCTGTAGTATAGCTTTTTCCCATCAGCACAGTCTTTAGAATTAAACACTTCTGTGCTGAGAAGAAACTGTTGTACTGTTCCTTCCTTTCTTCTCCACTTTAGTCTAAATTCCATTAAAAAAATCTTTCTGAAGCTGGAAGGTTACTTTGATTTTTATAGCCTCTGGAGAGTGAAGGAATTATATTAGAATTTAAGCGATGGAGAGCACAGGCAAGATTAAATCTAATCTAAAAGGAAGAGGCTCAGGAGAAAAATACTTACAGCGTTTTAAAAAAAACACAAAACAAAAAAAGTCAAAAACCATTCACCAACCAACAATTTTGAGGATAAAGTTTGAATTCTTGCATTCTCAGAAGTAGCTGTGCTTTTAAGAGAATGCCCATTTTTTGTCTTTGAGGAATCTATGTGACTCCAAATGAAGTATTTGTTTCTCCATTTCTGCTTTGGAGTAGAAAACACACAACTCCTGTTCAATTGCTGGGTATGAAAAAGGCAAACAGCATCAGTCTGTTAGGAAAGAGATGATGTCAAATGGAAATCAGTGGTCATTTATTCTTGAGCCTGAGTAGCAGGGAATTTATAGAATGAGGAAGAAAAATAAGGTTGTTATGTGTCAGCAGGTTGTATAATCTGTCTGCCATCATTATTTTTCTTAACACATCTACCCATGTTGCTGCAAGTGTTCCAAGCAGTGGGGTTGGTTTAAAAGATGAACTTTTCTGAGGAAATATGTATAGTCAGCTCAGTGTACATTTCAAGCTTGTGAAACTTTGGCAGGACACCAATAATTACTCAGCAAGTAGTCTGGTAGCATTAGTGAATAATTGCAGTTATAAGGATTGTTTTTACAGTTAGAGAATAAACTGGCTATTCTATTGCCCCAGAATCGTATGCACATATTGACTAGGCTGGAAAATTTTAATCTTTCCAAGGCTGGTACTTTTTACTTGATGCTGACCTAAGAGACAGTATATTAGCATGCTGTCTTTGCACATAAACTAGGTAAGCCTCAGCAGTGCAATAAATGCCAGGTCCATGAAATAGAGAGGAGGCTTCACTCATCTGAAGGATGTTGGTCCTTTCTTCTTGTGTATTATGCTGTCTTTGAGATTCAGGGTTGTTAAAAAGAGGTGGAAACATGATGTGTACTAACACTCCAGAGGTCTGCCTAGCTGAATAATAAACATCAGTAAACAGAAACTTTTCTGTTACATGGAAATGCTTAAATACAAAAGAATATTTTAAAGTTATTATGCAGTAAAAACTTGAGCCAGTAATCAGACATCTTATTCTTTTATTATTACATGCTATTAGACTTGTTGAAATATACATTGAAATATACTAGGAAATGTATCTTAATGCAGAAGAGTAGTCATTTAAAATGGAAAAGGTCAGTGGGGGACTTTTGTTTATAGTGTTTGGGGTGGGGTTTTTCTGGCAAAAAAAAGTATCAAAGTGTTGAAACTGCAGAGATAGGCCATGGGACTGGATTTTTATATTTTTTCAAAATGGGCTCTGAATTCCCTTTTTTTTTTCCCTTTTTTTTTCCTTCCTGTAGAATACTTGAATATACCATTGGCTTTTAGCCAGGAAGCTCTGCTCCTCTAAGAGAGTGCTTGGGCACCTGTTGCTGAAAGGGATGATAATCTGTAAGTCACTTCTGACTGAGCGTGGGAACAGAACAAGCTCAATTCATTATGATCATCTGTGGTGAGCTAACAAACAACTTAGCATCTTATAGAATAATAGACAAGGCACCAAATTAATCTTAGGTCAAATAAATATTCTGCAGAGGAATTAAGACCTTATAGTAGACAGGTGGTAGTAGACTACTTCTTGCTTCTGTATAGTTTTTGTTAACTGTTATGTTTCCAGAGGGAATAAGAAAAAAAAAAATCAAGATCTAGAAGAAAGATATTTTGGGCAGACAGCTACAGCTACCCACAATAAAATCTTCTGGAGATGCTGGAGAGAGATAAATCTGTTTGGAGCAGAGTGAAATTCAAAACATTTTTTCTAAGCTTCCAGAAATGATTGATTTTTTTTTCCACATATTAACAGAAAGCAGAAAAAAGCTGTAAAAGTAAACCAGATTTTGTTTTCTTATGTAAGAATATAAAAAAACTGTTTTCTAGACACTTTTCAAATCAAGCAATATTTTACCGGAAATTGTACCTTTCCACACATAATGATCCAGACTCCTCTGCCACCAACACTAATGGAACTTTACATTTAAAAGTGATAAAAATGGTAGTTAGGCTATCATCCAGTGATTTTGTGTTTTGTTTTTTTTTTTTTTAAATATGCATATGCAAAGAAGTAACGAGTGTTCTCCAAACTAAAAGGAAATTGCTTTAAAGAAAACTTCACCTCTGATTTTTCATTTAGTTTGTGTATTCTGCCTTCCTGGATGGGAAATTTTAGCCTTCACAGCCCACAGAGTGGAAAGTGCTATGGAAATATGAAATATAACAACTCTGCAATGTTTAAAAAAAAGATTTATCAGTGTTATGAGTCAGATCCAGCACTTGTTTTCATCACTTTGGTGATATATTTAAGTTTGTGCTGGTTTCAGTTGGGGTACAGTTCATTTTCTTCCTAGTAGTTGGTATAGTGCTGTGTTTGGGATTTAGTATGGGAATAACGCTAATAACACACTGATGTTTTGGTTGTTGCAAAGTAGTGTTTATGTTAGTCAAGTACTTTTCAGCTTCCCATGCTCTGCCAGGTGCACAAGAAGCTGGGAGGGAGCATAGACAGGACAGCTGACCCAGCTGGCCAATGGGGTATTCCATACCATATGATGTCATGCTCAGTATATAAAGCTGGGGGAAGAAGAAGGAAGGGGGGATGTTTGGAGTGATGGTGTTTGGGCAAGGGGAGGAGTTCATTGGAATGTTAAACCCTATAAACTTGCCCAAGNACCCCAACTGACCAAAGGGATATCCCATACCATATGACGTCATGCTCAGCATATAAAGCTGAAGGGAGAAGAAGGAAGGCAGGGACATTTGGAGTGATGGTGTTTGTCTTCCCAAGTAACCGTTACGTGTGATGGAGCCCTGCTTTCCTGGAGATGGCTGAACACCTGCCTGCCGATGGGAAGTAGTGAATGAATTCCTTGGTTTGCTTTGCTTGCATGTGCAGCTTTTGCTTTACCTATTAAACTGTCTTTATCTCAACCCACGAGTTTTCTCACTTTTACTCTTCTGATTTTCTCCTCATCCCACCAGGGCGGAGTGAGCGAGCGGCTGGGTGGGGCTTACTTGCCGGCTGGGGTTAAACAATGACACAGTTATATGATTGAGTTATTGCAAGCAGCACCATGTAGCATACAAATGTTTCATTGATGGATTGGATAAAACTAACAAACAGTTACAGGGTAAATATGTTATTCCAACCAATGGGCTGATGAAGGTTTTTTTGTAAACTGCAATACTCCATTAAAGAAGGCATCTGGCACTATTTTCCAGAAAACATCAGAAGATATCCTGTGAATGATTTTTTTCTGGTGGAAAATGCTGGCTTAGTTGAAAATAATATTTTTGACAGGAAAACACTGGATCACATTTTGGAGAAAAAACATGTTATGACTATTTTCCTAATATTATATGAAGCTGCTGCCAAGTAATTAGTAATTGACCATCTAGGGCAGAGGAGTCATCTGACTTGCCCTAAAATACATGATTTTAGGGATAGTCAAATCATCCATGATAAAAAGCTGGTAAACAGAAAGAGATGATGAAGGGCATTGTGATAGTTTCCCTCAGTTCAGATATGCAATTTGTCTTCACACGGCAGTGAAGATATTCAAAGAAAAGTAAAGACATAATATCACAGCTGTTAGTGACAAATAGTTCCAGTTCAACCACACAGATCTGAGTCAGGACTGGGAACACAGTGTGCTATGTCCTGTGGCTGAAAATATATAGTGACATTATCAAAGTTCTCGCACTCCAAGACACAAGAGAGAAATCTTTCAGCATGAAGATGGATTGCTCAGGATCCCTATTTCTGAAGTATTCTGAATATATTCTGCCTTAATTTAAGTATTTCTGTACAAATGTTGTATTTACAATAGCACAGTAGTATTCATCCCAAAGCCAACAGATCTGAAGAAACCAGGGAATCAGAGATGTACAAAGCCAGCTGCACTTCAGTTAGCAATAGAATTAGAGTGCTTTACTTACTTTAGCATGTAATGTTCAATGGAACTAATTTGTTTCATTTAATCCCTGGCAGAAGTCATGGGAATCCACATCACAGGAAATCCACTTTATTGTCAACTGCTATATCAAGCAGGCATCCAAACAGTTGTAATCCAAGAATTTTAACTCCATCCCTTCACACATCATTCTTTAACCTTGCAGAAATCAATATGCTGCAAATGTACACTCCAGGCACCTGCTTTGCGCTAGCTTGTAGTACAGGCCACTGCACTGGAGCCAGACTTGGGGCCAGAAAGCTATTTTTTCCTTTTAAACATGTCAAGTCAGATTTTGAGTAAGCCTCCAGTTCTGTGAACCCTACACAAACACAGAGTCAGAGATTTTCAGTATCTGCACATTAGAGCATGTGAGTACTCATAACCTACTGCACTCACCACATGTTATTAATGTCCCTTCCAGGCTGCAGAGGAGAAAGGAGTGCACAATGCAGAATTCTGGTCCAGGGCACAGACCTGCACTGCTGGTCCTGGTCCAGTGAGCTTCAGCCTGTGTTTCTAGGACATTCACTGAACATGAAACCCCTTTTTCATGATGGGACACAACCCCATTGCTATGCTTTTCAAAATGTATGTACACCAACCTTAGCTAAGCCTTGAGATCAAGCCCAGGATTACAACAGAGAAAACAAAGTTTTGAAGTATTTTGAGAATTATCTGTGCCTTCTACTCCTAGTACAAAAGTCTTTTAAATCACTCTGTGAGAAGCAAAAAAGATTATTCTGACATTTAAACATAGTTGTTCTGCTCTGCGTATCAAATGATCATCACTTAAAGTGATGTGTTTGAGGGATTTAAGAAGATACAAGTTCCTTATGAATCAGATTACTTTATTGACTAGATTTTTTTTTCTTTTTATCACAAGATCCAGGTTGTGAAAACTCAAAAATTGTACTTATTTAATAGTTAATCCAAAAAAAAGGATCTTCTTTTAAGTAAAATATGATTCAGTCCATGAAACTATATGGAATTAATTGTCATCTGGGAATAATGTAATGTATCTCACAGTTTAGTAGACTTAGACAAGATACAGCTATGAGGTTGTTTGTTTGGAAAAAGTCTGAGTACATTTGAAGGGATTGCAATTCTTGCATACCAAAGCTTGTATTTGCCTTCCTGGGGGATGTTTACAGGGAAAGAAAGGAGAATTTACAGGGGAACCTGTAATTCTAACAGAAGGGAATGTGCAGATATGACGTAGCTGTTTGTCTTTAGTCACAGTAAGAAAACCTTGAATTTAAAAGCTTGGTGCTGTGCATAGAATTACACATGACAAAACCAGCTTCATTCTTTCATAATCCAAAACTTGGTCAGCTGCAATGACATTGGCAGGTACACATAATCCTGTTTGGTTTCCATAAAAATGTCTAGAATTCACTGAGTTTTTCCAAAGCACACTACAATATCTCTTAGATGCATGTAGTTTGAAAGGTGCATGTGAAGGGTACATACATCGGTATCGTTAGTCATGGGAGTCATTAAACAAACAAACAAAAAAATCAACTTCCATCTTCTGGGATTTGACAGTGAACCATTTAGGAGTAAACAATCATTTCAATCATATTAGGAGAGTGTTCAGAATATACTGGGATAGTCATACTGGAAAAACTTGAAAACTGAAAAAGTGGGAGGATTAAATGTGGAAAACACAAACTGGCAAAGGGCATAGTTTCTGAATAGCAAGGTATTCAGAATTGGAGTAGTCTCCCTAAGAAAGCTTCATTAACTGCTTCAGTATATAACATTTCTGGAGTACACTCTGTAGGCACAAAATTAAATTATGCAAATTGTTTTAACAGATTACTTAATCCAAAGGGGAAGAGGAAGTCACACAGCACAAGATGCCTGCAACTTTAGCTTTGCCAGAAGTCCTCACACATGTCACAGCACATTTAGTAAGTCCGGTATTGCCAGATCACATGATGAAAAGGAGATTTTTGTTATATTCTGCTTTAGACAGGCTCTTTGTGTATATGCAAGTATTTAACAAATAATTGGCCAATAATGGGACCCAGAAATATATATTTTCATTCCTTGATTTTGCAGGATCAGCCAAATGTCTTGCTCTGTACTGAGAATGGTTCCTACTGCTCCAGGAATTACCAGGAATTGTCTACAGTGCAATCTTCAGTGTCTTTGGTACAATCTTCAGAGGCAGGGAGTGTTTCAGATACAACAAACACTGACTAAAGAGAAGTCCACTAATATCTAATTCAGAGGTTTGAGAAGATTTTTTTGCAATAATTAAAATTGTATTGCTTAAGTTTTAATGTTGTAAAATGTTTTCCTTAGCATCCCCATTAGCCAATTCACTGACCATACTGATCAAACAATCCTAATTTAAAATACATCTATTCGCTTTATCCTCTCATTTGTGAAACAAAATGACATTAAGAGATCTGCCATTTCTTTGTTTCTTCTGCTGAATTTTCCATAACTATTTTACTACTCTATTTTTTACTTTTCTGCCTAATTTACTTTCCTTCTGCTAACTGCAAATATGCTTTATTCAGAGAAATCGTTATAGGTGATTGAAATATCCCCTGTAATTCTACACTCACTGCTTCCTTTTGGTCTTCTGTCTTTTAATTTTTTTATGACTCCCAATGTTTTCCATTTCCAGATTGTTTGTGTTACTTAAAAGCCTTCTGCTTATTGCTTATATTAACTTTTTATGTCCTCTAACCACATTGGCCTCTGTTTCCCCATTTCCTGTTTAAGTTTGAAAAGAATGAATTTCTACTATAACTTCTACAAAAGTATTTCTGTATTTTCCAGTGTGCCGGTGGTGTCTTCACAGACATTAAAGGATTCAGCAGTTAGTCTTCTTGATGTGAAAAACATTTTTTTTTTAATCAATTTCCCTGAGTACATCTTCACTGTTATAAATCTATATTATCTTATGTGTATCTGTCATGATCATTCTGGTCATGACATCTAGTAGATGCTCTTAGAACTCAAATTCAATACATTATTTTAGATTATTTATTGGGATTTGAAGATTCCCAAACTGGTATCATTTAAGAAACTGGACAATGTATCTAAATAACATATTTATTTCCTTTGGTAATAATGAAATTATTACAATAATAAACACTTTTCAATTGTCCTCAACTGTAAGAATATCAATAGATTCACTATCATTATTCCAATTTTTAAAATGTGGAGTTTTGTCTGCACTATTTTTCTTACCCTGCAATCTGTCCATGTGTAGCTACAATTAAATGTTACTTAAAGAAATGAAAAGAGGAAAATATTCAAGGGGCCTCTTCATGGTGGCAACCTGCCAAGCCCATGTGGATTATATATGCTTGCTGCGAGTCCCAGCTGTGGAGTTAGTGGTGGTCTCTGACTCCCTGGGGCAGCTAATTACCAGTGTCTGCTCACTAGCTCCGCATATATGAAGTCAGAACATTGTCTTAGCTTTTAGCTTAGTAAAAATTTTTGGCACCTGTTTTACCTGTGTCAGGTTCTGAGGCTTAAACGTGGAAGATGCTGTATTTTAAGGATCAAAAGAAACATGGGTTTAGTTTCCTGATGAAATTGGTAAACTTGTCACACATTCTGTATCCTATTATTTAAAAAGAAAACCTGTACAAGAAATCTTGTTACTGTTATGTTATTCTTACCTCTCTGTTCTTTGTATGGATGTATGTTGTGAAAACAGTTGTTAGACTGACCTTAATTCGTTGGGGGATTCAGGTGCTTTTTGGGTGCTATAGTTCACAGTACTCATTTTTGACATTCATTTTACATAACTAATAGGTTTCATTTTGAATTAAAATTTGAGTTGTCATTATTGGGATATTTTAAAATTCCAGTAAATTATTTAGACAGAAGATATGATCATCACAGAGCATCCTGAGAGTTCCTACTTTGTTTCAGTGAATTTCATTTCAGTTCAGGGGTCAAAGAAAGGCCACTGCCTCCAGATTGCTATGCCATTATTGCCTTACAGAGAGGTTTTGGGAAATTTAAATCTTCCAGTTCAGTTTATTGCTGGGCAACTTCAGCAAATACTTTTAGTAGTCCTATGGAGCAGGCATCATCACCATAACGCATCGGTGTTTCTTGTACCACTCCTACAAAAAGCTGGAATTCCTGATGTTTCTGAAAGGTAAGCACAGGCAGAATTATTCCATAGCATTTGTTAAGAAAGAGGGGAAAGAGGAGCAAATATGTATAGATACTTTTCCACAGCCACTTTCCAAAATTCAAAACCAGAAAACCAGAGGCATAAATATGAGTCTTGAGAAAAACACTCTGAGTACACCCTCCATGCATAAACACATCACTAATACTAGGAAATGAAAATCAGCTCCTGTGAGATGACAACTCTAAGACATTCTGAGATTACATCCTGAAAGAAGCAGCTTTGATGGAAAAATAAATTTACATATATGATAAATACACTACAGTTCTGTGCCACATGGATGCATTTGTATGATAAAGCCTCAGTTATTGTATTAATAAAGATTCATCTTTAATGAGTAGATGCTCCTGTTCTGATTGCACAGAAAGTTTACTGCATGTATTTGTTTTCCTATGTTTGAAACAACAGCTGCAATAATTTCAATGGTTTCCTTTGGTTTGGGGCAATAGCGTCAAAAACCCCAAATAATTATGTATTAAATTTTCCATGGTAAGCAAGATGCACTTGTTCTGCATATTCGGACAATAGTTTAAACACATAACTATGCATGACGTTTATTGTGAATGTCACGAACTGCTATTTGGATAAATCCAGTTCCAGAAGCAAAACTTTATCCCTGTTTCTGAATGAAATGATTCAGATTAAAAATGAGGAGAAATTGGAACTCTAGCAATAGTTTGGTGCTTCTCCAGCCCTTCAGAGCCTTCAGTCCCTTCTTCCATTCCAATAAATGATAAAACAAAGAGGCTAGCTGTGAAAATTAAATTGATTATATTCTAGGGCAAGGCACTGATTTAAAAGCAAACAAAAAAATTCCACCTCTCTCTAGTATCCAAAAAAGAAAGAAATGCAAACAAAGCCCTTGGAGAAAGCAGGTCAACGAGTATCCTAACATGGAAAGAGTCAAGCCAAAGAGGCAGAGTTGGGGAATGACAATCATCACATAACAATGGGGTCCTAAATCTTTAGAGAGAAAATAATCTTGGAAGAAACACACCTAATTTGTCCTCTTTCTACAAATAATTGTATCTGCATGTATTTTGAGGTGATGCCACAGATTCATCACCTCAACATCATTATCAATGAAGCTGCGACATTCTGACATCTGGACACTACTCCTGGCATGCAGATTAACATGCTGTTGCGGAATAACAACAAAGTCTCAGTGACAAACTTTTTTATACCTAGTTGTCAACACCTAGTTGGAACACCTCTGAAACATCCTCTTTCAGATAGCTTTGGCACGTATTCAGGGGAGGAAAAAGTAATCTGTTTGAAAAAGAAATCTCTCAGTCATTGACTAAAAGGCTTGTAAAACAGTATTCCTCAGAAGATGACTCTCCCACATGGCAAAAAAAGCTGAGAGGTTGAAGAAAAGCTTAGTTAGGGGCAACTTCCTCTTGATCAAAACTCATCTCCCTGTCTCATTAAACTTGTCAGGATTGAAGAGCTCAGCAATCTGCTTGGTTCTAAACAACCTCTAATTTTGCATTAAGGGAGCTGTCAGAAATGACCATAATTCTTAATTTGCAAAAATGTGCTTTAGTTGTCTCCAACTCATCCACATAGTTGGTCAGATTTATATCCACCAAAATTACAGCAATAAAACATGTCATTATGAACAGATACAAAATTCTCCAGGTCTGATGCATGAACGTCTGCTGTTTGCAACCTAGCTGAAAGTCCTCTGCTCTCTGCCCAATGACAGTGAAGCTGTGCTACCTAAGCCTCCTGTTGTTGCGGGCCAAAACTAAGAGGAGCATGTAGATGTATGTGTTATCAGCAGCAGACTTTAAACAAGATTAACTAAAAGAAACAAATACTGAAAAAACAAAAATCATACAACCTTCTCATTTTCCTCAATTACTTCAATTTCTTGTAATTAAGAAAGTTTATAAGATTTCACCCTAGGGTAAATTGCCGTGCTATCAGAAATATAATCTCAATATCTGGATGAGAACAAAAAAGAAAATAACAATTTCTTCTTTATAAAAAGCTGTATCTTTTTGCTTCATGAAAACAAGATATCACAAGCCAACAACAAAGAATCAGCTATCTTTTTTTTTTTTTTCAGAAATGTTAGGTGAATGTGATAGTTAACAGAGAAGAATAGGAAAAAATATTAATAAGGCATCCAGATTAGTAAAGAGATGTTTCTGTGTGCATGAAGAGTTATTTATAAATTGTATTTTCTCAAAAGAACGTAAGATTGCCTTCATATCGAATCAAATCAATGAGCTGGAAATCTTTTCCTTAAAAGATTTAACCTTTAATGAAGGCTGCTATTCTCTGTTCTCTATTCAATGTGCTGGATCACCCTGCTCTTTAAATAGTCAGAGTACTCACTAGGCAGTTCAGAAAGAAAGCCGCACAATCTTTAGTACAACTCACAACAGCCATCGCATCAGTCTTATCTCATGCTAGGAATGTGGGAGAGGAAGAAGATAAAAAATAAAACCCATGAGTATCAGTATTATGCACATCAAAGGCCAGACTTAAGTAGCTGTAAGGGAACTGTGCATTACTCTTAGAATAATAACCCAGAAAACTCTGCTCTAGTAATTACTTTGTTTTTATAAAGCTCTTGAGAAGTAGAAGATTTGGAGCTTAGAAAACTGTGGAAACATTTCAAAAGTTTAAACTATCGTCAGAAGAAATGTGACCCCATTAGGATATTTTCCCTCTTTCCTCTTCTGTCTTCAAAAACAATAGATAAGAATACTTATATAACCTCCAGCCTGTAACTCTGAACTCTGTACACATATTATATCAGACCTAAGTAAATAAATCCCAGATTAAGATAGGTCTTATAGATATAAGTATCAATCAGATACTAAAGTTAGTGTAGGTCCACCTAAGGATTCATCCAGTGGGTTTTATTCCAAGATGAAGTAAAAACACATAGCCGGATGTGATCAAATGCCAGTGTTCAGAAAAGTCAAGGCTAGATACAGCATCTCACAAATTCCATTTCAGAATGGATTTCCATTAGGGCGAAACTCAGCCATTGATAGGGTAATTGCATAAAATAGATTAGGTTGTTTCTTTTCCTGTTAGATTGTCAAGACTCTTAAACCAAATCTTAATGTAAGGCTATTTTGCAGACTCTTATGTAAGGCAGACTTCAGATTTCTAGACTCCTTACTGTTACAGTATCTTCCAGAAAGGAAATATAGGAGCTGGAATACTTTTCCAATCTTTGGGAATATTCTCAAAGATTGCATCTTTAAGCTGTTTTATGAGATTTTATTCATAAACTAATTGGTTAACTTCTGGGATAACCAAAAGTCTGAAACGTATAAAACTTTCAAATTTCTTGTGTGCCAGACAAAAGGCTCATAGCTAAACAAAAACATAAACCTAACTTTAAATCCCCATAAACTGGATCAAGTTTGCAGTGCTGTAATGCAAAGGATAATGAGTCCCTATAGAAAAAAAATCTTGAATAAATTGATCACTTTCAAGACAATGCATACAAACTGAAGTGCTGTGGTGATTGATGTTAACAAAGTAATGGCCTGTGCAGGATCCTGAAAGTGAATTTTCAGGGAAAAGGGAAGGTTTATGACCAGCTTGCCAGCACTCTGCAAGGATTCCATGTTCTCTACAAGTGAAAATCTCAGACATGATTGTTTAGCAGTTTAGAAACACATGGCTAGATAGAAATGTTGCTATCCCATTTTCCAGAGGAGACATGCACCGTTAGTGGCAAGGCGTCCAGCCCTGCAGGGTCAAAATTGAACATAAACCCAACATTCTTCATTACCTAGATAAATGAGAGATAAACCATACTGTCAACAGAAAAGTAGAAGATATAAGCAAAGGTTTCATTTGGCAGTTTTACATACACCTGGAAGAATTAATTAGACCCTTTCTTAACCATTCTCAGCTGAAGTTGAGAATGTAACCCTCCCTGCCCCCACACTGCACACATTTATACATGACAGAATATAAATCTTAGTGTTCAATAATATAAGAATCATCTTATATTTCTAAACAATGAGACACAAACATCTCCTGAAACACTGGAAGTATGTGACTTTTTCTGGGGTCTTGCTGTTGGCTGAGGTACAAATGACTGGAAACTAGCACATAAAGCAAGGCTATTTTATTTTGTACCATCACGTTTTCAGACACTTGCCCCTAGGCTGCACAGATTTCTTTTTAGAGCTCTTGTTCTTGACTTGTCGCACACATAATTTTAACTGCACTGCTCTACAAATACTGTTAGATTCTTTATGCTACAATATAGTGCCAGAGTGGTGTAATTAAGTACATTCTTCCACTTGCAAATGCTTCAAGTCAAGACAGAAGTATCAGTAATGTAATATCCTTGGAACTGAATAATGGGGGGAAAGCCAAACAAGGCACCATATAACAGGGGTTGCGATTTTGAATTCATAAATATTCAGGTGTTCCTGAACTAATTGTTTTTTCCTTAGCTATATCAGTGTAACTCGTTAATTTGAAGTGGGACTTAACGTGCATAGTGAAACAGGAGTGGTGCATTTACATAAATAACAGTCAACTAAAGAGAAAGAATACATTTTTTCTCAAAACACGCAATTATTAGAGAAAGAAAGTGAATTTATTTATTTCTAGAAGAAAAAAAAATTAATTCTTACAAAACCAATCTTCAGAATATTATTTTAAAGGATGCTGTTGGTACAAATGTTGCTTGTATTGTGGTAGTGCTGTAGAGGTCTCAACTGTTGTCTGGCAATTTTATAACTATCACAACAAAGCACAGTGTTAGGAGGGGTTAATTGAATGGCTTTTTGCACTAAGTGTGTTTCCAGAGGGTGCATTTGATCATGGGAGAGAGCAGAGGTATGCTAGACAGGGGGATGATAGGAACTGATATTATGAACCAAGTGAACGTGAGAGTCCATGAAAGTGATAGTTGATGAAAATGAAAGGGAAAATGGGAATTACAGATTTTGGGGCAGTTAACACTTGTGAAATAGGCATAGATTATATGGTGAAAATAAAAAGCTAAGAAATTACTTCTTGCAGCAGAATTCTGACTCATATAAGCAAAGCCACAGAAAAGAGTGCTGCAGAAACTGAAACAAAATACGATAAAAGTCTGGAGGAGTGTTTAGCCATATGGCTACTGGGAAAGAAATATCTGCAACACCCACATATTAAGTTATTATACTCACAAAAGCATCAGGATTTTAAGCCCATTCCAGATTTGAAAATTTAGAAATTGAAGAGGAATTTCACAACCACATTACAGATTTGAGTGATAGGCCAGGTTGTAGCACCGTCAATGCCAATCAAGAAATAGAGAAAGTGAGAGAGAGAAATAGAAGTTTTAGATTAGATAAGGAGAGGAGAGGAGAAGAGAAGCTCATCTGCAAGTTGTTGTCATAGGGATATTCACTAACTTGAGGCTTATAGATTACATCAAATTTAGAGATAAAAATTACAGGAATTGCCTGAAGAACTATTGAATTGCATTCTGATGCTGCACAGGTGCAAGAAACAGCTATAAAGACTGGAGATGAATCAGTAGACAACAGGATACTGTAAGCCAATAAAGGACAAGTTTTTACAAGTTTTAAAGTGGAGATGAGAAATCGACAAAGATATCAGTGAGAGTTTTAAATTAGCTGGTAGATGAAAATGAGAAAGGAGTCAGGTAATTAGGCTATTGTTGTATATTATTTGTACAATATTATTTGTACAAAACTGTTAATATTAGCAATAAGGTTCCCTTTCAGAAGAGGTAAAACTTGTAAGTATCATGTAGCATACCAGGAAACAACTATCACTAAAAATGTGCTACCATGGTTGGGCACTCAGAGTTGTAAAAACATTTGGTATGACGCTATCCCAGGTGAAATGAATTAAGTGAAAAAAAAGTAAGGACATAATATCGAGTCTAAATATACAAGTGTACTATATAAATTTTTTTGTAGACTATTATAATCTTGGAACATTTTTAGAGCAGTATACTCAGTAGGAAAAAACCCCATTAGGTTCAAGGTCAGTGATATGAAAAACTGGTACAATGTAAGAAAAAAAGTCAGGGGATAATTATAATGTAATCCTTTCCAATACTCCAGTTTAAAGTCACTGACAGTGATTCCAAATCTAGAAACCTGTCAGTTCCCAAGCATGTGCAGTATTGCCTTGACAATTGATTCTTAATAACCTACCTGAATTAAATGTACAAAGGACATTAATTGTCATGTCCCTATATACTGACACATCTCTGAGATACTTGGCTCCATGTTCAACTGCAGAAAAAAAAATAACGAGAAAATATTGTGCATCACTGGGAAGGGTGAGCAGAACAAGACAGAGCACATCATTTTGCCCTATATAAGACCTTGCTGCACCAACATTTTAAGTACTCAATGCAGTTCTGATTTCTGGATCTCAAGAATGATGAAGGGCAATTAAAAATGTACAGAGAGAAAACTAAAATGATCAGAGGATGGAACAACTGCCTTGTGAGCTGAGACTGAAAATGCGATTCTTCATTTAGGGTGAAGTGATGTGGAATACGATCAAGGTTTACAAAATCATGAAAGCCCATAAGGAGAGTGACATTCACTGAATTCTACAATAACTAAAGTTCAATCATTGAAACTAAAAGCAAATCAGTTTAAAACAGTTAAAGGAAAGTACTTTTTTAAACAGCACCTAACTAACTTCTGGAGTTTATTCCTAAATAAAGTTGTAGAGGAAGTATCACCAGATCAAGCAGGCATTAGACAAGCTCATGGAAAGTAACTCCATAAGAGACAGGCAGGGTTGTACCTTCCAACATCCATAATGAAACAGCTGTAGACATTGGCAGAGGTGAGTACGATGGACCACGGAAAATGGCCTGTGTTGAGAGGTCTTGCTAAAGAGCACCTCCCACTGCCACTGGCTAGCTGAATCACTATACTTACCCAGAGGGGCATGTCTATAAAGTTTTTATTTTTAAACATTTATTATCAAACTAAACACACACACACACAGATGGTATCACTGAAATCTACAAACTGACAGATTTTTGTAGTGCCAGCTGGGCTTTCTATACAACTCCAATGTCTTTTCTTTCTGATATGGTATCAAAAATACCCATACCCAATCCTTGAACACCTCTGATTAACACCAGAATTAGCATAACCCAACTCATCTTTTCTGAACTCTCTCTTCTTCCTCTTGCCTTGATTTCTAGGGGTTTTGGTTATGGTGGGAGTATGCAAAATGACATTAACAGAATAGGCCCTTGTTAAGCTTGCCTTCTGTTACAAACTCATTCCACAGCTCTTACTGCACAAAAATGTGATCATCAGCACTACTTAGAAATAGGCTGCCACATCATTTCTGATTACTTTATTACACAATTCCCTTAGTAAACAAAAATAGAAGCAATCTCTCCTGAAAGATTTTGAATCTTAACCAATGAAGGTACTCAGATAGTGGTTGTTTTCTGGCATTTTTGTAATTATTCTTTCACAAGGTATTTCTATGTGGTTTAGTTTGGCTTCTTTGTTTTTCCAGCTGGACAGAAGAACATAATTTGAATACCTGTTGTAAGGAATTTCCTTCAAGCACCTATTTATTCCCCCTTACCTGATTGCTGATAATTTTTGACAAGGATTCAATAGATCAGTTTTCACAATCTTGTTTTCCAGTGATTTGGAAACTATGATGGTCAAGGCCATAAATCAGGCCATAAACTTTACTGATATTGTACATTTTTATATGCTTATCTACATATAAATACCTATAATTTGATTTTAAAATTATGTAGAAAAGAAAATGCTCACTCTTGATATCTATAAGTTTATGCTGAATATTCTTTCTTATGCAAACGTTAGTGGTTGCACTCAACCTAAACTGACAAAGGCAGTCATACTTTATTTGAATAAGTTTTCTTTTAAAAAATTGTAGATATAAAAAGAAGTAGTAGAAGGGACTACTACACTGTGGTATGAAGTGCTATAGTTTAAAATGCTTAAAACCAAAATAACTTCGTATGTTTAAATCTTTTAAATTACACAGGGCATTAAACCGCATACAGCATTCTGTCCCTGCTTCTGGTGTTGTGCATGTGAGGGGCTGGCAATTCTCTACAGAGGTCTGTAGAAATGCACGAGTGAAAGGAGGAAAGATTTGCAGCCCTCTGAATTTTAGAACAACTGCCATCTGGACTAATTTGTGAATCCAGCAGCACTGCTTCAGTTCAGCTCCATACTCAGGCAAAAGTGGGAGTGGGAGTATGGTTACGGAAAGGAAAGCTATTGACCTGTCACTAATTTCTATGCTTTAGGAGTCCTCTAGTATTTTTTAGGAGATTCTCTTCAACAGGGTACAGCACATTTGAATAAGGTGGTGCAAAACATTTATCTCACTGTAAATCAAGTCCCATGTTAAATAAATAATATATATCCTTTTGGCTTCTGGTTTTGGGCATAGAGAATAGTTCAGTGTGCATGGTGACATGTGGATTGCATCAGCTGTTTATCGCATTTATGTAACTATATTTTGGATCTGCTTGGATGTTGCTACTATCTCTTTAAAATTTCATTTTTATACAGACTGTCCTTATTACCTGTTACAATATAGCCTGACTTTGCCAAACAAAGTATGAAGCCAAAGCTTTCTGGGCCCTAAATAACAGCTGTCCTCCTCCTATCGCTTACGATCTGCTGGTTTTGGACACAATGCACTATGTCATACTTCCAGCAGTTCACATGTGCTTCCACTGTCGATCCTGGCCATGATAAATTATTCCTGTAGTTCTAGAAATTACCTAATGAAACATCCAGTCATAATAGGCCATATACATTCACCAGCTTTATTTAGTATAAATATCTGGTAATTTTAAGATAAACTTTTTAATGAACATATCTGGGAATATTCAGATGTTGCTTATCGTGACATCAGTTTTGATTGTTCCTGATTTGTAAAATGCAGTGGTGGCCTAAAGAAGAAAAATAGTACTCTTTTAAAGGAAAACAATCTGAATAATTCAGATGAAAATGTAGATTCTTGCTGATTATTTCTTATGCTAAGAATGAATCTCAGCTATTTACAAACATGAATCAAGCACAATATACCTCCTGGTTCTGATTTTGCTTCTTTGCCAATTGGAAAAGAACACACTTCACAGGAGCTACTAAAACTGGATTTCCATTAAAAATCTAAATTACAGCAATACCCAGAGAATGGCTAATAAACTTAAATTTATGGATCTCACTATGATCTTATCATTCATTGTGCCATATAACAAATTCTGTTCTTAATTACAGCAAACAAGTTATTGTAATCAGATGTCACACATTGCAACTGAGATTTCACTCACATTACGCCATGTATAATGACAGCAGTAGTTGGTCCAAAATGAAATATTGTTGGTAAGACAAAGACAATGCTTTTGAAGGTATTTGGAGGCTCATTATGTCTCTGGGCACCTAAACATCTTTAAAAATCTGTATTCCATAATAATTTATTGCTGTGGAACTGATCGAATTAACTCCCTGATTCCAATCAGTAATAAAACTTGACAAGGCACCTAGGCAGGCTTTGACAAACAACATGTTTCATTACCCACTTCCTGTGGGTAAAAAAAGCCTTTTTTTGACTGAAAATTGAAATTATATGGTGCAGGAGTGATGTTTAGAGATTGCTTGGGGCCTCAGAGGTGCACTTTAGGACTTTACCCAAAATGTAGCGGGCTACTAAAGTTTCGCTTAGCAATTGCCTAGCGGTAGATGTGCCTAAGCTCAGTAAAAACCTGTTTCTGGCCCTCAGAGCTATTCCTGCCTAGGAACAGGACTTTGTTGAACTTCTTCAGACTCCTGTCTGATGCTTTCTCCAGTCTGCCAATGTTCCTCTGAACAGCAGGAAGACTGTCAGATCTATCATCCCAATTTCTTATTGTCCGAGAACTTGCTTAGGATGCACTTTTCCCTGTCATCCAAGTCATTAATGAAGATGCTCGCCGATATTGCATATCACAAGTTTTACAGAAATCCAAAAAAGGAAGAAACTGTCAGAGCCTGGAGAGTACCAGCAGGCTTTATCAGCCCTGCCAGCCTCCCCGTGGCATCCCCTGTCCGTGCCCATAGCCCAGAACCCCCTCTCAGCACCCTCTCCCAGTTCTGTCAGTCCATGCCCCCGTGCCTCCACAGCCCCCTCCACCCACAGGGTGGGTCTCCAGCCCCCCACAGCCCCGCCCTGCCCAGCCATGGGCCCTGCTGAGTCAGTCCTGACCCACAGGCTGATACCCTGGCATGGCCTTGGCCTGTCCTTGGTCCCATGGCCCTGCTCGACCATCATAGGCTGTGTCTGACCCTGGTTCCCCTCACTGGGCCTGATCCTGACTCCTATCTGAACGCTGACATCCCATCCATCCCCATCACTATGGCCCTGCCCTCCCGTCACTGAATCTGGTCCTAGCCTTGCCACTATAGACTGACGCCCCAGCTTGACCTCACATCTGATCATGACCATGGTATTGCATTATGATCCGGACTCCTGGTTGGATCTGGCCACGACCTCCAGGTCTGTCCTGCTGGCCTCACTCAGGTCCTGCTCTTTTGCTCCTGGCAAAAACACAAACTGCTTTTGCAGGCATTTTCTTTCCTGATAGTGCTAAACCAGGCAAACAATCCATATATAATTCATACATGGGTGGATGCTGCAGCACTTTCTGCTGGTGCACTCAGCCTATGGAGAGGGAGATTCACAATTCAATATGTGATTTAAATGGCCATAACTCATTCAAACCAAACCTAACTACTTCTACCATAAGATTTTTTGAAAAAGTGCCATTCTTGTGTCAGATTTCCACTTGCAAGACTCAGCTCTTTTCAGAGGAGTGTTCAAAAATAGGTCAGCTTTTTACATTGCAAAGATCTTATTGTTTTCCACCACTTAATCTCAGAAATACTCTACATATACTTCCTTAGGCTTTTAAAAATCAGCGAAAGGCAAAGATCAAGTAACAGAAGGAAATATTTAGGAAAGGGTTTAGAGTGGAAATTCATAGGTAACTTCATTTAAAATAATAATTATTACTCTGCTGTACTAAAGGGGGCAAAATCTCCACTTGGTTCCAACAGGTTTATTTGATGATTCTTTTAACTGATACTCTTCTTCCCTCCTAGGTATTTTTTCACCCCAAAAACTTCCCGGGGGTGCTACTATTAAAAAAATTAGCTGATCAGCTATGGCAAAATAGCAATTTTATATCGTCTTGATGACAAAGGACATGGAAGCGGTCCTTCTTTGTCTCAATCTGTCCTGGTAAGACCAACCTTTGGGAATCCAGGGTTCCTAAGATGAGAAGTACAGTCTGGAGCAAGGAAGACTTACCCTCAGTGGAGGAGGAGCAGGTTAGAGAACATTTAAAGGAATTGGATATACTTAGGTCCATGATACTTGATGGGGTGCACCCACAAGTGCTGGGCGAGCTGGTCAGTGCATTTCATAGCCATTCCTGAAATACACAAAGGACAAGGAGGTTACTGGGAATAGTCAGTATGGATTTGTGAAGGACAAATCCTCCTTAACCAACCTGATAGACTTCTATGTTTAGATGACCAGCTCAGTGGATGAGAGAGAACAGTGGATGTTGTTTATCGTGACTTTAGCAAGTCTTTCAACACTGGTTTGTCTAGCACTGTCATGAACAGACTGATAAAGTACTGGCCCCATAAGTGGGCAGTGAGGTGGACTGAAAACTATCTGAATGGCCAGACTCAAAGGATTGTGATTAGTGGCAATGTATCTCCAGCTGGAGGCCAATCACTAGCGGTGTAGTCCAGGGATTGGCGCTGGGGCCAATAGTGTTTAATATGTTCATTAATGATCCTGATTATGGGATAGTGTGCACCCTCAGCAAGTCTGCAGATGATATAAAACTGTGAAGAGTCGTTGACACACTTTATGGCTGTGCTGCCATTCAGAGGGACCTCGACAGGTTGGAGATAAAAGCAGGCAGGTATCTGATGAAGTTCAACAAACTGACATACATGAATATTCTGGAGCAAGTCCAACAAAGAATCATGAAGATAATTAAGGGCTTCAAGTACCTGACATAGATGGAGAGGCAGAGAGAGCTGGGATGTTCAACATGGAAAAGAGAAGGCTCAGGGGAATCTTAGCAATGTGTATAAGTAGCTAGTGTGGCAAAGTAAAGATGAAGACAGACTCTTCCCAGTGGTGCCCAGAGACAGGATAAGGGGCAGTAGGTGTGAACTGAAGTACAAGAAATTCTTTTCACAAGTAAGAAAAAACTTTTTCACTGTGCGAGTAGTCGAACACCGAACAGGTTAACCAGAGAGCTCACAGAGTCTCCATCCTTGGAGATATTCAAAGTCTGACTGTACGTGACCCTGAGCTGTCTGCTGTAGCTGACTCTGTTTGAGCAGCGGGTTGGACAAGGTGATCTCAATAAGTCTCTTCCAGCCTCAAAAATTTTATGATCTTGTGTGAATTCATGATATATACACAGGCTTCGCTCTGTGTTCCAGAAAAAATAAACACTGACATTAAAAGTATGTTTAAACTGATTGATTGGCAAGAAAATGTGATGGATGTAGAATATAAACTATTTTTGAACTGGATGCCATTATAAAAGTTTCATTCTCTCATTCATGATATATGTAAAAATCCTACCAATAAATTCATTTTAGGAAATTGTAAAACATAATTGACTTTTTCATATTTTTTTCCTGAATAAATGTGCAATCTGTTATTGTAAATAACTAGCTGGGTGGTTAAACAACATTTTGTTTGGTTATTAATTGTAGGAATGCTACATGTTTATTCCCAAATACTTACATGGCAATATCAACAGGTTGTTCAAGAACTTTCTTGACCTTCAAGAATTCAGTGAAGACTTCTTTAAACACCTGTTGAAATGGAGAATAACATTCATATCATCAGGTGTATAAAATTTCTTGAAAAATCGGGGCTTCCAGTTTATTTAAATTCCACACTAAGCATGTCAAAGAAAGAAATACTAAACTACTAGTAAAATACTCTGACTCACCTACATCAAAATAATTATGTAAAAAATATTTTTACACATTACAAAGTCAAATAATTAAAATAAATCAAAGCAAGTATATTATTTCCTAATGCAAAAATAGTGGTGCAACTTTCATTCTTCCCTTACACATCAAGGCTGTACTCTGAATGGTGTAGAAGTCCCTTACAAAAAGAAGACTATGCATAATGACAGTTTCATAGAGCATATGTGCAAAAGAAAAGAAAAGAAAAAATTAGAGTGGGAGAAAAAGTGAGGCTACGTAGCAAACCTAGCTTTGACTTGTTTGACTTCTTTATATTTAATATCATGAATTGTTATGTTTATAAGAAGTTATATTTACTACACATATATAATGAAGAAGGGGTTGTGTAAGTGTCAGTCCTTTCCTACATCTGTCATCACAATTTGACTCCAAACCTTCAGCAACAAAGCACAGTACCACTTTTAATATTCAGTAACTCTATATAATTATGAACTTACAGATACACTTATAAGAAGTGTATCCTCCCCTCTCAGTACAATATTACTGTAAAAATACATATCTGTTCAACTAGTAGTAATTTTTCAAAGCCAGCCATTAGAATTTCATGCTGTGATAATTGTTCCAAATAAGATGTAGAAAATCATGAAGTATAGTTTGCTGTCACTCAGTACTTACTAAATGTAGCTATGATCTCCACATATGAGGAGAAGCAGATTCTAATTTATTCTAACTATAATTCAGTGTTTGTGTTGGACAATAATTTCCAATACACACTGTAAAATTTAGTTTTAAATGTGTTTAAAGTTTACAAAAAGAATTAGTCACAAGATAGAATTGTAAATGATACTGGCTCATCAGTTAATTTCATACAATTGGATTTTCTTAATTAAAGTGGTCTCAGTGATGGTTGCTGACTGACAACAGAAGCATCATGCATCAAGAGAAGTATTTCCTGTCCCTTTTTAAAGGGAGAAGAAGAAACTAATTAATTCTAAAAGAACCTAATTCTTTGATTCAGAACCTTGAATACCTATAACTGGAAGAGATATGATCAGGATGTAAATACAAGATAGAATGAAAGCTGCTTTGTTATAAAAATAGATTTACCTGTGATTTATGTTGATTTCTAGCAAATATAAAATTATTCTTATGGGCTTTCAGGAACAAGGCAGTAGGACATTTGCTAGTAACTTCAGTATCTTTAGGATAAGAATTACAATGTCTGTTGAAATTCGCAAAAAACCAAGAACATCATAAAGCATCTTTTTTGGTGGAAGATCCACAGAGAAATATAAACATAAAGAGTAGGTGAAAAGAGAACACCTGTACTTATCACATAAAAAGGAAAGGAGTGTGCAGTGGCTATTGGTAATGCATTGCCTTGAGTTACAAAGCTGTGTAGTGTACTTAAATCGCTTTTTCCAACATGTGCCCAACTTTGGTATTGATCTCCAATGGACTGTGGTAAACTCAGCAATGCTCATCTCCTCAATGTTGAACCAGATTAATGCTAAGTCCATCTCCTTGCCAAGAACATTGATTTGCAGGAAGTAGCAGAGGGAAATTCTGCTGTCACATTACAGAGAGAAAGGGAGCTACACATCCTTCAACGAGTCATTTGACAAGGGATTCTTCTGAGGATCCTCTTGATCTGCCAGCTTCATCAGCTGGGTCTACACTAAGTTTCATTATAATCTCTGAATGATTGCACCACTAGTCTAAGCAACAATAACAGGAACCTAGCAGCTGACCCACAGCAGCACTAATTCTTCCCTAAGTACAACAGCATCAGTTGTGGTATAAAAACAGAGCGTTTCACTCAGACTCTTGCTGATAATCAGGGCCAGTGCCCTAATTAAAAGACGAAACCACTTTCCTAAGTTGTACAGTTACAACTGCAATAAAGGGAGGCAATATGAAGATTTTAGTCATTAATAACTAGCTAAGACTGCATTTCACAAGGACTCTAATCAAGCAATTTCTATTGCATGCGGAGGTCAGCATGTCAGTATTCTTCATAATCACGCTCTGCTACAGGGTTTCTCCCTGCATGTACCAGAGAATTTTCTGTCCCAAAAAAGATTTAATTCATATCCTATGTCTTTGCTTCATTTTTCTGTAGCATTTCAGACCATTTCAAACAAAGACTACAAAGTAAAGAAACAGGTAATTACCTTGTTTCAGAATCCCTAATAGGAACTGACTTAAAGTCATGACATTCAAAAACCAGAATAACTTTCAGAGCTGAAATGTTGAACCCATCATGATATACAGTGGTGTGAAACATTCCTTCCAAATAGCTGAAAACAAGTTTTGTTCATGAATTTACTAGGATATTTAGCAGCATTAGACTGAAATTTTCGCTACCTTGCTAGATTTATTGTTGCTACGCATGTAATATGCCTGTTCCAGTTTTAGCCTTAATTACAGAAGGCATTTGTCTTCAGTGGGACATTCCACTTTAAAACTGATACGTTTTGGAGTGATAAACAGCTTGGAGTGATAAACAACAATTCCTGTAGAGTGACCAAAATAATGAACAACAATTTAGCTAGTACTTATTTTTATATTCTACTTCTACTTTTACTTCTACTTATTTTTATCTTCTACTTCTGTTTTCTAACTGAATTCTGACTGAATCTGCTTCATTGATATTATTTCTCTACCCTTTCACCAGGGAGAGTTTAGGTTAATAAAAACTATATCCATACTCCTCCCTCTCCTCCTGCACTTTTCATGCACATCTAGGATCTGGTGATGCAATCGAAGGGAATAGGTTTCAGAGCAGATCTACCATCTGAACAAGCAGATTACTGCACTGGTCAAAGAGGAGCTAGTATAATCACTGTGTAGTCTTGTACATGAAGGAGCAAGAGAAAACACCTCAAATTGAAATAAATATCGTAATTATTATATGTTAATTAATGGAATTGGTTTGAGTTATAATTAATTTTTCATTTTAGTGCACAGTTCTTAATGATTAACATGTTTATTGTGATAGTACTGCCATGCTCATGACCAAGAAGGATCAAGAATATAATTTAGCAATATTTTTCCATAAGACATATCAAACGCTGTCTTTTCCTCAAAATAAACCACAGTTCTTAAAGAGAATGAGCACAGTGAAATAGGAGAGTATAATATAGTCTGCAACAATAGCAGGTTTGCAGGACAAATGAACTGATTGAACAAAAGAGTCAAGAATCATGAATGCCAATCATTTCCCAAGACTTGGTGGATTTGCTGATAGACTGCAACACAATCCTGTATCCGTACAGAAATTGCAATGGAGTCTTTAACTTTTTTGAGTTTACATAACCCTGCAGAGTACCATTTCTTTGTGTGAAGAACAAGACAGCCAGTGTCAAATATATCTTCTTTCCCACACAGCAGAAAAATTTATTTTTTATGAACTGCGGGTACATGTACACAAGGACATCTGGGCAAGATTCTCTTGATTCCAACTACACAGATTCAGCATAAATCAGCTTCCCACTGTGGTCTTTGACCACTGCAAAGAATTACTTGTATCCCCTGACATTTTTCTGGGAATTCGGTTTTTTTTTTTTCCTTCCACATACCTTGGAGAGATTTGTTCTTTGTAGGAGCTAGAATTTTCTATCTCATGAAGAAAGAATCACTGACTTAATTATTGGTCAATGACATAGTAAATTAAGATCGGAGGAGGCTGCAGGATGACCTAACATCCTTTGACCCAACATCCCACTCACTGCAAAATTTATTTGGAAAAATTATACTATCTGGTTTTCCAACATGGAGAGAAAATGCAAAACACTTTCATCAGAATTGATGGGTAGCTGTAACATTCTTGGGTCATTAGTTAAACCTGACACCTAAGAAACACAGACCCTTTGAATCCTTGTTTGGATCTAAATAAGTTGTTCCAGCAAGTAAAAACTATGAATTCATGTTTCATCTTATATCATGGGCCGTGATTTGCGTTCACAATATAGAAGAAACTGAATCTTACCTGCTATCCACAGTGACCGTCGCCGAGGATGCATCTTCCTGGCTGCACAGTACTATCTGCTCTAACTCAAAAATAAACATAGGCAAGGTTATGTCTCCAGAAGCAATGCTGCCAGTAGCTGCATAATCACAGTAATCAAAGAGACAACCAGAAGGATAAATTCTACTAAAAAATTAGACGGTGGGAGAGAAATGGAGCAGTTTGGCTTGTAGCAAAGGGGATAGCAGGGAGGAATTTCTAAAGAGTCTCAGCATGATGAAATGAGTGTATGAATGGCTCAGGAAGTCCTGAGATTGTTGGTTACTAAAAGCATATGATGGAAGAAATATCACACTATATACTCCCGGTTTTTATATTCTGTCCTAAGGCATAATTGACTGTCAGAGGCAGAATGGCTAGGCAGATTTTTGGTATGAATCAAAATGGAAGATCTTATATAACTAACTTCCTTTTGCTCACAGATCAGGCTATCATATCTTGGTCCCAGAACCAATGTAAGAAATTGTTATAATTTACTTTACATCACTCAATTTGAATGAAGCAGTGTGCCCAACTAGTGGTCACTGATGTGGAATCAAATCCTAAGCTGAATGAAATTGTAAGGTCGAGTGCTTTTCTATGTGCACCCTTTACAAACCACAGTCAGCCATATTTTTGGCTTTATTCCTAATGCAGCTGCTATGAACTGTTTGCAAGTGATCAGGGTTCTGGTGAAAAAAAACCCTTGGGGCCAATTCAAGAGAAAAATATCCAACTTTATTCTGCATTTGCATAAATATTTACAGAATATGTCTGCTGTGACAATATGTGTTCAATGTATGTAGCCTTCATTTCTAAAGGCCTCTTTCAGGTGTAAAGCACAGCAATAAAATAATAGCTACTCCAAACAAAAAGTAAACAGTCACACACAAATACTATTCTCAACTTTTCCTTTGCTACTGTGGGCCAAATTCTATTGTCAACTGCACCAATACAAGCCTGAATAAAATTGTCAGTTTTAGTATATACTCATAGAATACTGCATATACATGCCACAGAATTCACCTCCTTATTTACTGTAATGCAGTAAAATCTTTTTTTTTTCCCTTCTTAACAATATGACCACTAATTCAGGATAAGACTTTTTGTGCAGAACCCAAAGATAACACATTATCCACAAAGATAAGAAAAAGAAGAAAAAAAAAAATTGTATTTTTTTATTTGACCGTCATCTAAGAGGGGGAAAAACAGTTTTATAGGAGATCATTTCATTACTTGAAAATTCAAAACTGAAGTGGCCTTCAGTTACTACAAATCAGAGTAAATAGGAAGAATAGAAAGATCAGATGATATTTTTTATATGGAAAAGGTCAAAAAGTTGATCTGCCCAGACCTTTTTGAAATCTGTAACATCTGACAGTTCTCAAAGATTCCAAAAAGGCAGAGAGAGCAGGGTTGGTAATATTAGAAGTGTGCCGTTCAAAATATGGCAGAATAGAAAAACTGTATATAACAGAATTATGCAAACATGCTACAATTTTTTATGTATCTGTAGCTTATGCGTATCTCCTGTTCATAAATGTTCTTTTTCTTCTTTTTTTTTTTTAAAAAAAAGTAAGGACAAGATTGGGATCATACTGATTCTCTACACTGTTGTCTTATATAGTGTGCCTGGCAGTTACATCAGTTGGTTTAGTCTGACAAATAAGGTGTACATAAATACAGTATGGAGAGTGGCAGATACGCCATCTACTGAATGGAAAGCAAGACCTTAACTGCCCTAAATGCAAAGACTTATAGAAATGTCATCATTATATCTTTAAAAAGGTTGGAAGTGCTCCTTTCCTATGTTAGATCAAAGGAGTTTATGCAAAATTAACCTCTTCTTAAACTCCAAGGATCTGTTTATAATTTTTTTAATTTGTTTTATTTTCATTCCTGTAAACAGAATAAAACAATTTCAAGCTGTCTTTGTAAGCAACAGGCCAAATTAATTCTAAAAACCAGTGGCACTGACCAGACAGATTAATCAGAGGTGTACTTGGGCTTGTCTAACATGTCAGGGAAGAAAATGAAAGGCTTTAGAGGTGATGAAGAACATTTCTGAGGCTCTTATGTTAGAAAAACTTTTTATCTTTCTTTAGAAAGATAAAGTTTCCCAATACACATTAAAACAACCAAACATCGTACAAACATAAAGGCAGCAGATTAAAAAACAATATGCAGACATACAGACATATTTCATTATAATTTTCAGTGACTTATCTTAAAGTCATGATGAAATTAGGGGAACAATGCTGTACATTTGAATAAATTCATTACTGTTTTATATGACTACAAACGTCTTTTCAATAGACTCAATAGGAGGTTATTACAGCTACTAAGTTCTCCTATGTGCCTTACTACAAAAACAAGTGATGAGGGGTGAGTGTGTTGTGTGCACATATTTATAACTAAATGAAAAATTTAAATATACATAATTAATGAAATATGTGTGGGTATGTATGGATTATCCTGAGAAAATCTTGAGTGGCAGAATTTACAATACCAAACTAAAGAAAATTACTTTCTCAGCCTGCTTCTCCTTACTGCTTTATAATTAAGCAATCAGAACCTTCCCATATCATTTAGCATGAGCTATTAGCCTTCCGGTTGGGAAAAATTGATGATACTTTGTTGTCTTTGAAGATTATTTTCTAACAAACAACTTAACATTGAGGGAGGCAGAGATGTAAATGCATTATATCTGAAAAAATTCAGGTATATATCTATTGGTATATCAAAAGAGGCATATGCAAGGATATGTGTGGAAAGATATCCTCATTCAAAAGTGTTTAATTCTATATTGGGACTGATTGGCCTGACATACCACTGAAAATAGAAGTGAAAAATGTTGTTGAACTAATGTGAAAGCAGACTGAGGAACAGGATTTTGTATCCTTTTCCTAATTGTGACAAAGTTTCTAGGTTTTGACAGGCCCCATCAATAATGCTTGGAACTAGTCCTGTTTCCAGAAGTTTAGCAGGTGAAAATAAGTTGTCTTTGAAAATAAAAAATAGTTAAAAGGCACATAAACTGTATTCAGCCTGATTTTTTTTTTATCTGTTTCATTAAAAAGGTTCTCAGTTTTGTAATAAAAACAATACTGAAACTAGTACAATGTTGTACTAGTGCTAGTACAATAAATGATGAGATATTGGCACATGCCAAAATCAATGATCTTCAGTTGCTAACACTTGTAATCCACATTCCAAAGTATGTGATTTGATTATTTACTCACAGATAAGACAACTTAAAAACAGGGAGAGTGTAGGGGATGGCATTTTTTTTCTGTTGCAAGCAAGTTTATGACGATGTGACATGAAATGAAAGATAATCCTTAGCAGTTGCTAAGAATGAGATATTGTAGCATGCTGAAGTGTCTCACTCACTATTTCATAAGAGAAGCTCCCATGATGAGTTACTTCTGTCTTGTGCATTAGCAAGTAAGCATCTCATCATTCAGAGTCTTTCATATTTTTTAAGCAGGAGAAAAATTGCCATGGGGCTTCTAAGTTTCAGGGTTAATGTTGCTGTTGTGGTTCTGTGATAGTATACTTTGTGAAGTATCAAAACATAGAAAAAACAAGAACAAACAATATCCCTCAATTCTGACTTGCTTTCTTGACAGAAACGGACTTATAAAAACATTATATCTACAGACTAGTCTTGTACAATGATTAAAAAAACACCAACTAATTCTGATTCTTCCTGTAGTTTTGTAGGCTATATGATTGTGGGTTTCTTTTGATTTATGTGTAGGAATAAAAAATATGCACAATAGCATTATTTTTACTAATATTTTTGGTCAGGTTATGCGTNCTGATGTGAGGTTTGTGAAAAATGAATCTACACTATGGAAATGTGTTTTGAAAATTTATAAGGATTTTTTGCAAATGCATTTGGTTTTTAAACTTTGCATGAGGAACCTTGTTGAAGATGAAGGGCTTATCAGAGTCTTCTCTCCTTCCCTACTGCCCCCAGCATTTTTTCCAGTGCTTGCTTGTCTAAAATGCTTGCAACGCTTGGAAGAGTTTAGCAGCTGAGGGGGCTTTCTCCAGTGCAGCAATCCTACATTTGCTTAGTTTGTTTCTTTGATTGATTTCAGTAACTGTTGCTCCATGATATAAGAATGAGTGAAGTTATAGTATCCCTCCCACCTTTAACTGAACTACCATAATTACCCTCCCACATATATCTCATCCATTAAAAAAAAAAAAAGCTTTTATATTTAAAATTTGACTAATATTTTTCATTACTCTCTATAAATTCTGCCAGTCCACCTATACATTTTGGTCTTATTAACAACTATGTATACAAGGNAGTACAATAAATGATGAGATATTGGCACATGCCAAAATCAATGATCTTCAGTTGCTAACACTTGTAATCCACATTCCAAAGTATGTGATTTGATTATTTACTCACAGATAAGACAACTTAAAAACAGGGAGAGTGTAGGGGATGGCATTTTTTTTCTGTTGCAAGCAAGTTTATGACGATGTGACATGAAATGAAAGATAATCCTTAGCAGTTGCTAAGAATGAGATATTGTAGCATGCTGAAGTGTCTCACTCACTATTTCATAAGAGAAGCTCCCATGATGAGTTACTTCTGTCTTGTGCATTAGCAAGTAAGCATCTCATCATTCAGAGTCTTTCATATTTTTTAAGCAGGAGAAAAATTGCCATGGGGCTTCTAAGTTTCAGGGTTAATGTTGCTGTTGTGGTTCTGTGATAGTATAATTTGTGAAGTATCAAAACATAGAAAAAACAAGAACAAACAATATCCCTCAATTCTGACTTGCTTTCTTGACAGAAACGGACTTATAAAAACATTATATCTACAGACTAGTCTTGTACAATGATTAAAAAAACACCAACTAATTCTGATTCTTCCTGTAGTTTTGTAGGCTATATGATTGTGGGTTTCTTTTGATTTATGTGTAGGAATAAAAAATATGCACAATAGCATTATTTTTACTAATATTTTTGGTCAGGTTATGCGTGCAAAGCAGCATTTTTTATTCATTCAGTGCTGCCAAAGTTTAATCCTAACTGATTTGTGCCTTTATAATGTATGTACTAATTGACAATGCAGAATCAGGGATCAGCAGAAAGATTTATAGATTAATTAAAAAAGACTCCATGGGAATATTCACTTAATGATGGTAAAATTCATTTTCAGCTATATTCAATGTTATCTCAATAATTACAAAGTAATAATTTTGGAGAGGAAGTTGTTCTTATATTATGGTCTGTTAAACTGATAATACATTGAGAATCTGTCTTTTAAGTGGCTTATTTTATGGTGCAGTGAACTGATGATTCTAGAAGGCTTAAATCTGACCCAGAATTAATCATGTTGGAACAACTGCAGGGTTACAAATCCGACATTACTAATTAAAATGAAGTATTTTCTTTACTTGCACATTTGCTACGGTTGGCAAGAGGTCCTACCTCCTCTTCACTTTTGAATGGCTAAATAACATTTTGCCAGGTCTCCTGTCACCTGCCTTAAAAGACAATTCTGTACTTCAGTTGAAAAGAAAGGGAAAAAAGGGTGACGCTGAAATTTCAATATATCCTAAACAATCCTGTAAAGAAAGGTATATTTCTTTGCCCCTTTATGCAGGATGTGTAAGTGTTGACTCTTATTCCTGCCTGAAGTTACATTTAGTTCATGCATCTGCAAAGGGTGGACTAGAACTTGGCACTTGTTTATGACTTTGCCAAATTGTGGTGGAATTTGTACTGTAGTGGAAATTTATTNTAAAAAAAAAAAAAGCTTTTATATTTAAAATTTGACTAATATTTTTCATTACTCTCTATAAATTCTGCCAGTCCACCTATACATTTTGGTCTTATTAACAACTATGTATACAAGGATGTTACTATGGAGATGCAACAAATTGTTGGCTGCATGTGCAAGCTAATAGTGCAGGCCCTCTAGGATAAAAAAATTTCAAATCTTTTACTCACAGTAGCATAAGCATTGACATCAAGACATTTCAGGGCAAATCAAAACCAATATTTGACACATGAAAAGAAAGCTATATACTACTGAGGTGGGAGATTTTTGACGAATGACCCTCCAGTTTTGTAGTCTGTATTACCATGACAGGTTCAGTGACACTTGTTTAGCTTCATGGATTGAAGAATGGAATTAAACACTCAAAGTGAAGAAATAAACCAGAAAAGATTAAGGACAGGAATAATTAGGTACTGCAGTTCTGTCCAAAGATGTTTTTATGGAATTCATTATATACAAATAAAAGTGCAGAAAAGACACCAATTGGGCAATGTACATGGACCTTGGTATTGTTGTAATAGGAATTGACACCAACATCCAGTCTTCAGAGAAGGAGATCTAATCCCTGTATTATTTGGGCTGATATAAAATAGTGAAGTGCCACTACTCAGTGCTCCAGACTTGTTTCTATATTTTGTGGCACCAACAGTCCTTTTTACAAGTATATATGTAATACTTGTAAGCCACGATTTTCAAAAACATGTGAGGATATGTTAAACTAGCCTATGCTGTTATTTTCCAAAGGTATTTTAATTTAAGAATCTAACTTAGAGACAAATGGAAAATTCATACCGTTGAAAAAGGTTAGATCATTTGACACTTAACTATGTCCTCTTTGGGAAAATGTTTCATTACAAAACCATTAATATTTGGTCTTAATGAACATGGGATTGAATTTGCTATTGCCTGTACTTTTCTGCTGGATTTCATCAAATCAAATTGTGCACACTTTAAAAAATAAGTTTAATTTTTCTTTCTGTTATCTCCAGATTGAATCCACAGATTTGTTCCAGACATTAATTTTGTTTTTCCTTTAAAATGTGTGTTGATTTAGATACATCTAGAATAGTCAATTCAGCTATCTCTAAAGTCTTACTCTGACTGGTGGAATTCTGAGATAATGATTAAACACTGATCTCATCAGCTCCTATCATAATTACCTTGTGCACCCTATTTAGTGTTCAAAGACAATGAGACTGTGATCATGAGAACTATGAAATCAGGCAGCAGGATATTTTGATACATGACCTGGTAACACTGAATCCTGAATTGGCCTCATAGATTAATATAAATATAAAGCATCTGGTGGATTTTGTGTTCACAATGAACAACTAAACATTGTTTTGCAATGCAGAAAAATGGTAGAAGCCACAAACATCCAGGTGGAATGAACAATTTACATGTACAAATCTACACAGCTCTGCCATCTTTCCACTTTTCCCACCCAAGAGCTTAGAGTCTGCTAGACTAGTACTAAAAGCAGCACCAGACAAGCACAGAGGCTGTAATCCTTGCTCTGACTGCACTACAGAAGAGGAAGGAAGGAAGATTTACCAGATATCCTGAGGAGCAGGGGAAAATAAAGCAAAGTTTTTCTGTTTTGTCCTAGATTCGTAGCATTCCCAGCAGGGCTATTTTTCAGACTCTCTGTAAAAGAAGCATCCTGAAATGAGGGGTGACTTTTGGGTCTACATTTGGACAGTCTGTTTTTTCAAGTTGTTGTGTGCTGAATCTACCCAGAAACAGCTGTGTAAGCCCTCCCATGCTGCTTGTGTAGTGGGCCTATTGTTCTGTTGGCAGAAAATCCATTGGCTTCAATAGTGAAAGGTGTTGTATACAAACCTATCTTATATTGACAGTTTAAAAAAAAAAAAAAGAGAAAAATAGTTGTGATGTCAAACTAAAAGGTTATTTACTTCATATGAGGAGGATTCAATACAAATCCAGAGAAAGCCAGAGATTCTGTTTTAAGACAAGTGTTCTAGAAATATCGATCAAAAGGAAAAAAAAAGCAACTAAGTTGCTTCTAAATAATTATCCTGCATTTGACATGATGAGTGAGAAACCACTTAAGCTGAAACCTGAGAACCTTAATAAATCACTTGTTTTATATACCCTATATTAGAACTTCCTACTCAGCCTACAAAGCTAATGTTTAGTATAGAACATGACACTGCAAACATACATGTGCAGACACAATTCACAGCTCAAAGATGAAAAAATACATGTTTTTTTCACTTTGATAAATTCACAAGGACTATTAGTGCTTTAATTTCAGTCTGGTGTTAATCCTTGAAACTAAAAGAACTCCTAGATTCTAAAAGGACTTTGACAGACAACCTGCATAGTGGTCTGTAAAGTATGGGTAGTCAATGAGCCTGCTCTCTACATTTCAGAGACATTGGCTTCTCAGTCAGTGCAGACCAAATACAAAGATCAGACTGTTTGGTTAGTTTCTTTGAAGAATCCTCTTCACAGTGCTCCACTAGTTTCATGTACTTTGCCATTTGAGCTCTACACTCATGCTAGGTGAACGCTTTTGGTGTACTCTCTTCTTCCACTGCGGTGCTTTTATCAACAAAGCTGAAAGGCATCTCAAAAAATGTAAGGTAAAATCTTAGCTGCATCACTATCATCTGTGCATATGTCACAGGGACAGAGGAAGGAAGGGGCCATGGACAATCCTATTTATAGGTCTACCAAAGCATTTGATTTTGCCTGCAGAAAACATGACATTCAGAAGATGTTTGCATGGTGCAGTGGGCTTTGTTAGCTCTATAACTGGAAGCACTCTAAACCAGGTCAACAGAATGATTGGTTCTGCTGAGGAGCTGGAAGAATTAGTCTAGGCAGATTTCTGCATTAGTGTTGTTGCATTGCTTCTGGGATCTGAGCTAGTATTCGAATGTAGAAAAAGTAAGAGCTTTTTCTCAGCAAAGCGCTGTATAGAACTTTGTAAACATACTTATTTTTCCTTTCTGCAGAAAACAGACAGTGAGACACCTCTTTTCTAAGGTATTCTTAGATCATTGCATGAAAAGCTATAGAAGTCTCTTTTTTTTCATTACCTATGCTAGCAGATATAGTTATATTGATAGTAGGTACAGCTAATTATAATAGCTATATAACTATATAGTAGCTATAATTGATCCACAAGTGCTCCAACACTAGAGATTTTGTACAAACATCTGCAAATTTCTGAATGGGCAGGGGAATTGGGAATGTGTCACTAGTTACCAAATTAGTTGTGCTTAATCTGACACTAACCAAAAGTTGCTATTGTTACCATATGATAAAATCGATTTATATAAAATGAATTACTACTCTCAAAACAGTTTCCATATCAAAGAGAAAAAAAATTAATACATATTTATCTTTCTATGTATTTATCCCCCACTGGCTAGGGACTCATGTCTCTGGCCCCTGAACTCAGTCCTGGAACTGCCTTTCTCATTTGTTTCTGGACAATCAATTTGACCCTTTATCATATTGACTGTACAAAACAGCATAGCACTGGCCAAACTACACCCTGTGGAGTATGGGGTCCACAATCTAAAGATCTAGCTGCCCAAAAATAAGCATACCACTTTATAACATGATGTTTCTAATATATATTCTCCACAAAGTTATCAAGTAGTTCTGATATACAGAAATATTCACAAAGTTCTAGAAAATCGATGCTCCATTGCAACCAGTTAAGTTACAAAACTGTGGGTTTTCCAAGTTTTTATCCCTTATTACTCAAGTGGAAAACCAGAAGGTAACACTTTCATTTTAAACAGAATTGTAGTCCAGCAATGACAGTCTCAAACAATTTCATGGGCATAGTTTTGATACGTGAGAATTGAAATGAAGTAAAAAATGGAAGAATAAGGACTTAGCTGAAAGTTTTGATTGGTATGTATAGGACAGTCAATGAATGTTAAATCAGTGGCACCTACAGCAAAGGCAGAAGGAGTTTGTGTAGGGCAGAACCTACTAAACGTGATTTTTTTCCCTGTGTTCCAGTCTGGCTACGAAAAGAAAAATACTTGAGGTCTAAATATCAGACCTCAGGAGAATTTTAAAAGTCTTCTTGTCTTTACACAACCTTCTTCTTACAACTAGAACCAGTAAATATGGCAAAACCAAGGGCTATAAAAGCTGGGCTGACAGGGCAATTCTCTAGTAACTTAGAACAGTTTTCCTAACCTACCAGGTTTTCAATCAATAATTCACAAATTATGAAGAAGAGAATTCCATTGGATGCGTTTAATTTTTAAATCCACTCTTTCTAGTCTTTTATTCTGGAATTGCATTCTCAGGGTACATGGATTTTCTGGAATATCACTGTCAGGGTTATTGTGGGAACATGTTAGAAGGAACTTAAGAAGAAAGAGGGGAAAGGAAGAAACTCCATAAAATCTCTCTAGAATGATTGGGGCTTTTTGGGGTTTGTTGTTGATTTTTTTTTTGTTTAAGCTGGACACATGGCATTGTCAGGTGCGTGCCTGTGACAAAAAAAAAAGGAAAAAAAAACATTGAGACAGGTTCTCAGCCAAACCACTCTGATACGGAAAAGCCCTGTCTACCATGACACACTTACAATATAAAGGATTTGCCAAAGGAACTGGAATAACAAATTTAGAGTTGTATTTGCCTATGAATTGGCTAAAATAATGGGATTTTCATATGGAATCAATAAGTTTGCCATGCATGTTCTCTGTTTTTAGCATATGTCCTTTATGGGGGAGCAAGAGATCCAGAAAGCATCCAGTAAAACACGTTGCAGTAGCAGTAGGATGTTTTATTATTGTTGTTGGTATGAAAACTAAAGTAGAAAGACAAGCATTTCTATACAGAATATGAGCTATTACAGACAATTATAATATTTTAAAATATCCTTTAGTAGATATCTCAGAGATATGTATTTGACAAATCACTCTTAATCTTTTTAGACAATTTAATGGGGACTTTAAGACTAACCTAATCTTCCCGTACAATGGTTGTCTGGGTAACAAACAATAGTTTTATGCTTCTTGGCAACAGATCCTAGTGTGAAAGGCTCTACAAGAATGAGATAGTTAATATCATATGATATTGAATATTTTCTGGATGAAGTTTTCTCAGAAAATAAGTCTTTTTTTTTTTTTTTCCTATCAAGGAGCACAAACAGCAGGTTTTGAAAATTCTGTAGGCAAATCCACAATATTGCTAGTTTCCTTTCCTTTCAGATACCTAAATATTCTAAATATCTGAGTTCTGCTAGTAAAGTTACCCAAGCACCTGCATGTCAGCTTGGGGGTTTTCTCAGAGGCATGTGCTTGTTGATATTACAGTTAGGTACCCAAGACCAAATAATCTTGATGAAGTATTCAGTGTTCTGTATATTTTTCTTCAGTTAATTAATGCAGTATACTCTTTAGATCATATCACACATCTACAAACCTAGAGTGTTGTCCCTTCATTTTTCCAATAGCATCACAGTTAAGATAGCTACCTAAGATGAAAAAGAAAGACCAAAGTTCAAAGCAGACCTACTGTCTGCTGAAGAACACTGAATCCACTTCTCTCACCTTTTAAGAGACTGTGTCTTTCAACTGTTCCTTTCAGAAATGTTCCATTCTGTATAAAATACCTATGCACTTGGGGGCTGCTACAGGGATGTAGTGGCATATTTTAAATGGTGGTCTGTCTGTGAGCCTTATGGTTATTAAATGTCTCCTCTTTCTTTGGTCTGACTAATATTTCTCTATTCATGTTGATTACTCTGTATTACTCCTTAAAACTCATGAAACTAGAAAAGCCTAGGAACCTTAATTAACAGAGGAGGAAGCTACAACTGAAAATTTAAGTCTCTTTCCTAGAATACTATATGGTAATCAGAGTTTAGGCAAGTCACCTGGAGCCTCAGATCCTCATGTATGGGAAGATGTTAAAAAAAAATTAGGTGATACAACAAAGAATAATAGACTACTGTCTAAGTTAACATAACCCATTGAACTGATTTCCCACTTATTCTGACTACAAATCTCAAGAAGCATGAGGACCTAGTATCAATTAAGCAATAAATAAAACCAAAGAGATGTATCTGAATTGGAAGATTTTTTTCAAATGATTATATGTTTGATATATGATGAAAATACAAATGTGTCCTGAATTCTATCCTGGCCCAATATAGCTTATACTGACATTCAAAACAGCTCAACAAAGGTCACTAAAAAAATTTAGGAATGCATTATGGAAAACTCAAACTATATAAAAACTAATGAAAAATATACAGAGATCTCTGTGGAAAAACTTCAAATTTTTAATGTTTCAAAACTGATTCAGTTATTTTAAAACAGTAAGCAAAAATATTAAAAGTGACGGAAAATGGCAGTTTGGCCAGTTTAACTGAATAGCTGAGTGGTTTCTTTGTAAGACTTCTTCTAGTCTTCTTCTGTGACTTATTTGGTTCATCATGGGTCTGGCAAGTACTAACTGAGGTATGTAGTGCCACTCTCCAGTTATGCAAATCAACCAAGAGAGAGCTTGTTGTGGTTTAACCCCATCCAGCAACTAAGCACCACCCAGCCACTCACTCACACCCTCCTGGTGGGATGGGGGAGAGAATCAGAAGGATAAAAGTGAAAAAACTTGTGGGTTGAGATAAAGACAGTTTAATAGGTAAAGCAAAAGCTGCACATGCAAGCAAAGCAAAACAAGGAATTCATTCCCTACTTCCCATCGGCAGGCAGGTGTTCAGCCATCTCCAGGAAAGCAGGGCTCCATCACGCATAACAATGACTTGGGAAGACAAACACCATCACTCCAAATGTCCCTGCCTTCCTTCTCGCTCCAGCTTTATATGCTGAGCATGACGTCATATGGTATGGGATATCCCTTTGGTCAGTTGGGGTCAGCTGTCCCAGCTGTGTCCCCTCCCAAATTCTTGTGCACCCCCAGCCTGCTCGCTGGTGAGGTGGTGTCAGAAGCAAAAAAGGCCTTGACTCTGTGTAAGCACTGCTCAGCAATAACAAAAACATTTCTGTATTATCAACACTGTTTCCAGCACGAATCCAAAACATAGACCCATGCAAACTACTATGGAAAAAATTAACTCTATCCCGGTCAAAACCAGCACATTCTCCTCCCCCTATTCCATACTATTTACATCATGCTTGGGTCCCACACTGTCCAATACATTCTTATTATCCACCACCCCACTTCCCATCCTTTGATACAATACACAGATACCATTCCCCTAGTCTATGGACCACCCCTGTAAAATGTCTGTAAAATGTCCACAAATGTCCACAAAATGTCCACAAAATGTCCATTGAGTTAATTTAGTCCATGACTTTGGGCTCCATCTCTTATGGTGGTCACTCAGGACAGGAGAGGTTCTGTCTTGTGTGGAGTTACTGGGCACCAAAGCCAGCTCAGGTCGGGTCACTGCTGCACTTGCACTGCTTCTTGTAAGGCTTCTCCTCCATTGGTTCAGGTGGTTCCTGCTGTAGTAATTCCTGTAACATGCAACTCAAATCATACAACAATTTAGAGGTATATTAATGACAAACACCACCCCTGGTCCCCTTGGGCCAGGTTATAGTGTTTAACATTCCAATGAACTCCTCCCCTTGCCCCTGCTCTGGCTTATCCACAGACTGCAGTCCCTTCAGGAGCGAACCTGCTCCAATGCGTAGATGCATGCCTCAATCCCTCCAGGGAAGTACCTGCACTGTTGTGGGCTTAGCCATGGCCACACACTTTGAGGTGCTCCAGCATGACTTCAGGCACAGTCACTGATGCTTCAAGGTGTACCTGCTGCAGCATGGACTTATCCACAGCCACAGATGCTTTGAGCTGTCCCTTCTCCAGTGTGGATTTATCCTTAGGCCACAATCCCATTGGAGGTATACCCNCTTTGGTCAGTTGGGGTCAGCTGTCCCAGCTGTGTCCCCTCCCAACACCTTGTGCACCCCCAGCCTGCTCGCTGGTGGGGTGGGGTGAGAAGCAGAAAGGGCCTTGATGCTGTGTAAGCACTGCTCAGCAACAACTGAAACAGCAGTGTTTTATCAACATTATTCTCAGCACAAATCCAAAACATAGCCCCATGCAAGCTACTACAGAAAAAATTAACCCTATCCCACCCAAAACCAGCACAGAGCTGATGCCTATCTAGAAGCAAGGTTCCTTTATTTCTCTTTATTAATGGTTACAGGAGATTGAACGTGCCTAATATAAATTATTTCTACCCCTAATTATATCTTCTTTACATAGGGTGAGTTAGACAGTTTCATTCATATACTGTAACTGTGCAGTGCACAGTAACCCAGAGCCCCTCAACACTATGCTGAACCTTGCACATAGGCACAGGAGGGAGGGAGGACTCCAGTCTCACCATTTCCTTTCACTTGGAAGTCCCCGCTACAGTGGATATCTTCTACCTGTGACACTATGGTGTCATGTAGAATTAGATTGTCATTCACATGCTTGACCACAAGGGCACTAATTGGTAATGAGATCACTGCTCTTGATCAGCTTCCCTGGAATAGGGCTAAAAATAGGGCCACTGGTATTATAGTGATAATAAGCTGATGCAACAACAGCTCTCTGAAATTCTTGCATCTGCTAAACTAGCTAACAAACAACATTTTGTAAGAGGAAGTGAAAATGTCATCTTGAAAAGTGGTATAAACTGAAAAAGAGGGCTCTCTTAACTCACACACTGCAATGGTTTTCCCAATGGAAATACAAGGAAAACCCATTTGAGTTCAAAGACAGACCATTCAGCTGGGTAGCCTAAAAGTGGAAATTCCACAATAGGTGGGTGTTTATACACAAGGGTTCTGCAATTCAAGCCATGTTTTGTACATCTTAAATTATACGCAGGTATTATTGGTAAGTACCTATTTTATAAATAGTTAATAATAAAATGCTATGCATTTTTAAAGTGAACTAGTGGTGTTTGGGCAGAAAAATTTGTTTCCCCTAAAATTATAGAGGAAAAGAAGAAATAGAATTTTCTTTTGATCTTTAAACTGTTTAATAATACAAAGGCAGGCTGTGAGCTGCTTAAACTTAGGGATGTGGAAACAGGCAGAGGTTTGGCCTCATTACCTAATAGGAGGGAATCAGATATATTTTTAAAATATGTCTGCAGGTTGAATAGTTGCTTGTCAGAAGCATATAATGTCTTTCAAATGCTGCATGGTCAGCCAAACTCAAGTGACTAGTTCAGGGTCTCCATTTCTATTTTTTATCATGAGGAATTCCCACAGTAGCCAGCCCATTGTGCCTATAGCCGAGGAATGCCTATATGACCAGAGGCACTTATTTTCAGATTAAAAGAGTCTCAGTCTGAGCTGCTGGGGCTTGAATGAAAATTCTTCCTTGTGGCTGCTAATGCTGTGAAAATGGGAACTAAATGGATTGTGGATGCCTACATTTCCTGGATGAAATGTGTTTCTAGCTAGAAACTAGATCTTCTGGAAAAAATACTTTCTGTACAGTGATTAAAAAAGAATAAAGGGGGGAAAAACGTATGAATAAGTGAAATAAAGTTCTCATTTAACATTTGCACAAGTCAAAATGATGATTTGTGAAAATCAGTTCAGTCAGCCCCCTCATATTTTTAATAACCTTCATCGCTACCACTTGGAAAATGTGGCTGAGACATTTCACATTAACCATTGATTTTATTCTCAAAAAGTATGATTTCTTGTTTTGTTGTTGACAAGGCGCTGTTCCACCAGACATTAGAAACATGGAAGACACATCTGTTCTGAACAACTCAAATAGATTGCTTCTGTAGACAGTATAAATATAAAGATACCTTCACAAGGAAATTCATACTACCCACTCTGTTTCTGTTAGGATGGGATGATTTCTCTCTCTCCCTCCCCCTTTTTCTCTTCTCCTCTTACTTTCTCCATCCGTCCCTTGACTCTATTAACTTTACAGTGATACAGGCAACTAGCTTGAAAGAATTATATTCTTCCATGGCTAAAGTAAAATGCAAAAATTCCCACATTTTTAGTTTAGCTTAAAGTTGTCTGCTTGCTATTAATCGTACCAGCTCTATTTGCATATGGACGGCTGTCTAGATACTCTGTAACATTGACTTCAAGCACGAAACTATATACAGAATTTTGAAATAGCCACTTGTAAGACTGTCTAAATGTTTAAGTGAAAAGAGGTTGATGCCTGAAAGTCACAAGTCACTTAGTATTTTTTGAAAAATTATCCTGTTTCAGGAAAGAAAAAGTAGTAAAGATTTGTCCTAAAGATAAGCTTTTAAACAGATAGCAACATAATCCAAATAGTCCTATATTTTGTGAAAAACACACTGTGTTCCTGAGATGACATTTATATGGCAAAATGTAGCTTGAAACAACATTTTATGACCATGCTGTAAATCCTTGGAAGAGGAGAGGTCTCTAAGGAGAAAAAGAGCTCTCACACAACAATGGCACAAACAGAATTGGCAGTCATTTTCTCTAGTTTTAGTGAACATCTGGAACTCATATGTTTATTGTTGAAAATTGCCAAGATCTAAGACCAGAAAGTAGGCATGGTTTGACTTCTATTAAAGAATGATAGAAAAAATATTAAAGAAATATAATCAAGTAACACAGCAATGAGTTCTACATAATTTACAAACATGATCTGTTTTTCTTTTAACTGTTCATTGTGCTAACTTAGTCTAACTACCAACATTGAATTCTTGACTATATGACAAGTAATGTTAGATATACTCAGCAATACTATTAGAAGATATCATTAACAGATTTTATGAATAAGGTACATGATTTTCTTTTATGTGGTAAAACATTAAGAATTTTAAATACAGAAAAAAACATTATATAAGATTTTCTGTATAATATAGGAAAAAAAGGCATAAAGTTAATCAATATTTCAGTGTAAATATTGTCTCCTTAGAAGAAAACCCCACTAAGGAATACATTACATGAGCAAGATTTATCCTCTTCATTAAAACTGCTCTACATTACTCTGCCACATCGTTGGTATGGCAATTTAGAAGCTGTAAACAGCTTTAAACTAAAACCAACATCTCCAAATAATCTGACTTGTGATAAGGATGGTCCTAAAACAGTTTTCAACTTAGAAGCAGAAAAAAACATCCCTAAAGACTGCCTTCACATGTTCTCAGCTGTTTCCTTGCCAAAATTCTGTAATGGGACTGAAATGCTTAATTAGAGTAGACATGAGATAAAGATACAATGTCTGGGTTATAATCTGTTCTGAAGTTTGAACCTAGTGTTTTTATTTGGCCTCATCTCTATATTATACTCTTATAATCAAAAGGAGGAAAGCATTTGCTGGAAGAAATTAATTAACCAAGCAAGTTATCTAAAAAATAGGTACAGTGTTCTCTGCTGATGATATGTTCTGAGACAATTTCTGAAAACTTCATGTTTGCTCATCTCAGAAACTTCCTCAGAAATCTAGGAAATCAACAGACTGGATTACAGGCTATGAAAAAAAAAAACAGTTTACAGTTTTTTCTGCTTTGAGATAAGCAGGTGTCTTGGGTCCTGTGGCCTTGTAGTAGCACTCTGCGCAGAAACAGGACACATCAATGTTGAAATTTTACATGAGTTTTCTGGGTGACCACAGGTGTGATATTGACAAAGAAAAAGATACAGACAAAGAAAGCCAGGCAAGTAATTCCTAATGCCTTATTTAGTGATGCGTGCTTGAGGAGGGCCCTCATGAGCTAATTGAAACAGAGGCACATACATATGTTTTCTGGGAGACCTTTTTTCCTCATGCTTGCGTGAAGTTTTGCCAGCAAGTAATTTCATTGATTTCAACAAATTTGATTTATACTTTCAAAAATGGTGAGTTGGATTCATGCAGTTAAGGAACAAAATGGAAGTAGTGGTGTCATATAACCTCACCTATATATTTCAGGGAAATAAAAGAAAACAAACATTTCTGCTATGAAAAGCTTTGTTTCTGAATGTCTGTGCATTGCTTTTCCTAATTTGGGGGAAAAAATGAACAGAGCTAACTTATTCCTGACTTGAAACATATATGCCAAGATTAAGTTTGGAGCAAAGGATTTATTATAAATTTTCAATCCTAAAAATAGAAGGGGACTCTACAGAAAAATATCAATATTACCACAACAATGGTACAAAACAGAATCATCAGCATTTTACAACACTGAACATCTGGAAGTCATGTGTTTACTCCTGGGCCAGTAGGGGAGCACACATACTATTGTATCCAGCCATTTTTTTTTTCTCATGAAATTAGTTACTCCTCTCTTACACAAAACAAAACAAAACAAAAAAACCTACTAAGTCCAAATGACATGGTTAAAATGGAGTATCTCCTTTGGAAAAAGCCATTCCTGACTTAAAGATTTCAAGTAGAGTTGAATTTACTCCTTGCTTTTGTGTTCCTTTCTGCCTTTTTAATTTGTCCCCATCCTATTGATGCAGCTAAAAAGACCCCAGAATTTATATCCTCAAGCAGATACACACTTTATCCCAGAGGAGGACTGTAAAACTATAATCATATATCAAGATACAACTCAAACCATTAGGTGTTAGCTGCAGTCCTGCAGACTCTCTTTCCATTGCTGAGGCTTCCATGGGAAAGAGGAACCTTTCACAGCTGTTTCAACCATTAGTTGAGAGCTATGTTCCCGTTTCTCTTAAAAATAATTACTGTAATTTGTTCATTGTGCTTAGATGTCTTGTCCCAAAATCAGAGCTCCACAGAAACAGGAGGATGAAAACTGTGCAAGTAAACAGGATATACAACTAAAGAAGCATGTTAATGATACACAGAAGAAGGAACAGACATTCACATAATTTCTAGAAACTGAAAATGTTAATCAGTTTTAGTAATAGCCTCAAGCAAAGCAGCTTTTAGGGGGAAAAAAAAGCATACTATTAGGTTTGTTATAATTAAATGCTATTTCTAATGATATCTGTGGTAGTTGAAGGCACACATCTACCAGGGTAAGTATTATTTGAAAACAGTAAGGAATACACAAAAAATCAAGTATGTGTTTTGCAAAATTATTATACAAAATGAGGTTGTTTATTTTATTTGCTTAGAGTCTTCCAGAGAATAATTTCGATAGAAAAGTATGCTGTTAGTCTTCATTCACTTTCTCTGCTCTGATTCCAAAGAGTATAATAGAGTTATCTCTGATTAATAGTTGTATAAGAGCTTGCTGTTACATGGTATGTAATTCCCAGTGCTATAAATGCAAGTGACTGAAGTTGAAAGCAATCCTGGGTGAACGAAGCACTGCAATCGATGCCTGTGCAGGGCCCTTCATTTCCCTGCTACAACTGGGAATGACCTCTTCAAAAGGTGACACAGAGCTCAAGGAATTCATCTTTGAGTTAAGTTCCCCCTGGAGAGGGGAAAGAGGAGAAGGAAGTAGCAGCAAAAGGCACGGAGCCTGAGGGCAACATAGGTGAATTGAAGACGCAGTCCACAGGGCTAAGTCACAGCTACATGTATTTCATTTTTTCAGTGTTTGGCTACATGAACTAGAGGGGAAGGCTGCAGTGGGAAGAAGGATGGTAGGCTTAGGGATAGCAGATAGTCAAAAGCTACCATGGTATTTTGGACAGTCACAGCCATGGTGCTTTCTATAGTCAGATGATGATAGCACACTCTGAAAGTTGGTCAGAGGTGGATGTCAAGGGAGGAACCAGCACTCTGAGTAGTTTTTATGCTCCAAAGAGCTTGTAAAAATGGGTCCTAAACTCTGCACACTTTAGTGGAAACCTGCTGAGACTACTGGGACTGGGCAAGGTTTCTGTAGTAAAAACATACATTATTTTTTAACAATAAAACTACAATTTGATTTCATAATTCACATATCAAGAGATTAGCATTGGTTGAATATAGGTTAGACACTGATGCAGTTGATAAAACCAGAATTAATGAAAAAAGAAAGCTTGTTTTTTCCTGTGTGGTTATCCAGATCAGAGCCATGTCAATCACTTGCTGAGTCCATGATAAGAAACTCTATGTCAAGAATTTCAATAGTCTATCCTGCAATGTATGTAATCTTTCTCTAGCATGTACTGAAAATAGGGACTATGCTACAGGTATCCATTCTCTTGCACCCAGCATGACAATTTTTTTTGGAGACCTGGGTAAACTCATTACATCAACACAAATATCAAACAGATCAACTTCATGGGGAACTTTAATTTTTGAGTAAAAGGAAGCTCCGCAATGGGTCATGTATTACTGTGTATCCTTCAACTGGAGAGAGAATCAAAATAGCCTATTTAATAAACATTAAAAGCATCAAACTATTAAATTAATAATTCCTCCTAACAAAGGCAAAAAACATCAGATGTATCCAAGATTCACTTAATGACATCTTGCTGAGTATGTGATACTTCAGCAGCATAAGCTAAAGGACTCAGGAGCATGGATGGAATAGATAAGGCAGGACTGTCTTTGATTTATTATGAACCATTGGTATAGAAACAAAAGAAGCTTTTTTGATCAACAAGCAAATCTAGTCAATAAACTAAGGCATTCAGCAGAAGAAGCTATAGGAGTTCAACTTTGCAAACAATGCAATGACTGACGTAAAAATTGATTTGGCATCTTGTCATTTGTAGTGATAAAGAATGAATCACTGTGATAATCTACAAAACTACTCTTGTAGTTATTAAAAACAAACAAACAAACAAACAAATCAGCTTAATAATAACATTTTTAAAGAAAAATCACTTTTGAACTCTCATACTATTCTCCTAACAGAACAACAACTTATGGGATCACCATTCCTTGACAAAGTCAGCAATACAGTCAAAATCTGAAATTACTTGAATTTGATAATATACTGGCAGAACTGTTCATATATACACTAAAAAGCTTCCTGTGTCTCTGTAAGTCTCAGAAGTTAAAGATGTTGTTATTCTCATCTATTAAAAGAAAAGGCAGAAGGGCTTGCTACTGTATATTGCCAATCATCAACTGTAACTTCAGACTCAAAGGAGGTACAGGTGAAATTATCCTTAGCACTCTTCAACTGTGAGAGAAGTAGGGTACCTGGTTTGTTGTGTTCTCTGTCTTCGGTAATCTCAGAAACACATTTACAGCTGTCAGTAGACTTCAATTTTGTTAGCTAACTTGAAATTTTGGGTCTGACAAAAGTATACTGATAACATGGCATCTGGTGAAAAGACTGTTCTGTGATGGCATGTTTGATAGAGTCAGTTAGACCAATTCTTATCCCATAGCCTTTAGCAAAGAAATAACGAAACAAAAACACTTAGAACTCAATATCATTCTGTCCTCTAGCCATGGTACTCCCAGATAAAGCAAGGAGCTTGATCTAGATACATTTTTCACAATGTGGAAATTGCTTAAACTTAATGGGTGTGAAATCTTAAAAAATCTTTTTAGAAAATTTTGAGGTGTTGTATGGTAAAAGTTTTGCCCTTGAGGCTCAGTCACTGATTATTGGCTTTAGAAATCTTGTTTGTAAAGAGGTAGGGAGTCATTATCAAAGTGGGAAAACCCTGTAGTGATAGATATGCCTTTACCAGGTAAAGTTTAAACAGTAACATATGGTCAGAAGCTATCAAATAATTTTGTCATCTTAGCAATACATCAGATGACAGCCTTTTGTACAAGGGCCTGACAAAATGCACTACCAGATACAGCACATCTTTGGGCTGATTACCAGGCAGAATTTGGAAAGAGCAAAGCAGAAAACTTCAAACTAAATAAAACATCTACATAGCGGCAGCAATATCTAGTTTGCTATGTGGGTGTGAAAGATCACCTTGCTATTGATGATATATAAAGCTTTTAAATGGGTTTCATCTGCACCATCTGTGTGACGTATTGTGCATGATATAACAGAATAACATGTATAACAATAAAGTTTTGGAACACAGTGATCTTTCAAGGAGTAAAGCGACAATTATGACAGAACACAGCTGTGCTGGGCCAACCGTGTATCTAGAATGGAAGACACCAAAATGTCACTGCAGATGCTGAATGGTGAGCCATAGGAATGGGTGAGGTAGATGTACAGGGATACACAGGAGCACAACCATGAATAATATGAATTTCATGTCAGTAGCTAACATTTACTGTCAACACAAAAATCACACCAATACACAGTAGTCTGAATGTGAGAGTCTTGGTTTGAGAAGCTCCATTCACCCAATGCATGAAAAAGACAGTTTCCAAAACAGCAATGCAATTAGCAAGAAGATGTTCCAGTCTAGGTAGGAGGCACTTCCTCTCTCAGGTTTCTTCATCACACTTTATATCAAAACACCTACACAGAAGACACTTTTATTCTTCTATGGCAAAACACTACTCCTAAAACCTAACTAAAAGTTAGTTTACAGGGTTTTAATACCTTATTCCATGTGGTGTCAACGTTCCATCTGAAATGTAACTAACTACTCTTCTCATACCATTTTCTGTGGGAATTAAAAATCTTTAAGCACATGGTTAGTTTCAGGTCCTCAGAGAGCTAAGGTCTAATTTTCTGTACGTTGCAAGTAAACCAAAGTTAGCCATAAGCCTTTTAAATATAAGTGATTGAACAAGCCCTGCAGACTGTTGGAGAGCAAAAGTAATTATCAAACACAAATCACTTTTCATTTTGCTCTTAAGATATATGATGTTTTAATAAAGTCTTTCAAATTATGCCAGGTATACTGCCTCAAAAGGAAGGTATCATTAAACACAGCTCTTTTTTACCTCATCACATTTTTTTCTGGGCTCATTAGAAAACAGGTTGGCACAGAAGTTGCAGTCTTTGACTGATGATGTTTTCCTTTCAATAAATTGTGATCTCCACAGAACACTTTGCTTGTTATACTATCCTACTAAGAGCCAGATCACTAATTCTTTGTAAATCGGTTAAATTTAAATTTGTACAGAGCACTGTTGATGTTGGTTAAAGTCTCATTTGCTGTCATTTGGAAAAAGACAGACTGAAACTGTTAACATGAGCTCTTTATGTGAACAAAAATGTCCTGGTGTCATGGAAGAGAAAGACATCTCATATGAAACTCTGACCTGGAAATAGACTAGTATCATAATACATCAAGCAATATTGTATGTTCTTTGAAGAGAAGGTCACAACATATCATCATGTAAGAAGATGCTACGTTGACTGATCCAGTCCATTGTAATAACAACCATCCGGGCAAAGAAAATTGCCTCTGCTAGGACTTGCAACATTGATACACATATGCCTCAAATCTAGAAGCCTTTACTAAGTGGGGACAATTTTTATCTCTAGAAGTGAACCCCAAATCAAGCCCACAAATCTGGACATTTACAAATGTTTGGAGAGGGGACTCATGTTCCTAATTAAGACTCAGATTCTAATTTCACACTTGGATTTTTTACTTAAGAAGTCTCAGTGAATAATATTTTTGTGTAAATATGGAATTTTCTAAAACCCAAGTTCTGTGATTGAGGCCCTTTTAACAGAGGCAGATATTCATATTCCACAAACCCTCCCCAAGAGAAAATTATTCACTCTCATGTGACTGTATTGAAAAAAAGGTAAGATTTGCTCTTTCATAACACCTATAATAATATTAATAAAACTAGAGCCTCCAGTGTATTAAAGGTTCAAGTCCTTCACAAGGGTTCATGTTTGTCACATTGCAACTCATCATTTTAGAAAGAAAGCTAAGCAAAGGAAAACGCTATCATGAATTCTCCAAACAAGCTAAATTAGTTTCCATGGCAAAAATGAATCTAGTAATGATTGGTACAGCACTGATGAGGTTACTACAGTGTAAAGTAGAACATGCTGGTTTCAAAAGGCTTTTATAATCCCCTTGATAATGCAATATAATATCCAAATAATCACTATTGAAGCATGATTTAATGACTAAAATGGAAAAGGTTCAGTGAGAAACTTCCAGAAATTACTGTAGACGCCTTAAATTCAGTTGTTTATCCAAATTTTTCTGAAGCAGCCAGACACCTTCTCTTGTACAAATTTTGATCCCTTCCCTCTTTTAGGAATATTACCTAAAAAATATCCAACCTGCCCAAACAAGTCACTTATCTGTTGCATTTTTGTTTTAAAAGAGATGTCTTCAAAGAAGAGAACTGTGTTGAACCAAAACTGAAAAGACAGCTTATGTATGTTCAGACACTAAAGGAACCCAGGTTTTTCTTATTTGTGTGGACTTGGGAGATTCATTCCTTTGTTTGTTTGCTACACTTTTTACTTTCCATTACATGAGATTTTACTTTGAGACAGCAAGATGTGAACGTATCAGCATTTCCATAGGCAGTCTCAGAGGAAGATATAAAACGAAGATGACAGGCCATCTCTTGGTCCATGTTCCTTTTTAGTTAGTACTACTTTTATTGAATGTGATGCTAGCTTGTGGGACAGCCAAAACATGAAGAGTATGTTGCTTTCTACCACTGCAGCTTCTTTTACAGGGTGCACGCATCACATAAGCAAGCCTATACCTTTGGAGATTTTGTCTTCTTCTCAAGTGATCTGAATTTTGCCTATCAGTAACTGCAGCTGAGGCAGTGTTATCAATTTCATCCCAGACAAGTCCAGTTTCCAGGACTCAAAACTGCAGGTTTGGGGCATAAGCGTTGAAATTTAGAAACTCACTACTCTGTAATGTTCTACACAAAATACTATTGGCAACACTATTATTTGTTATCTTCCAGTTTCACTCATACTTGTCACACACATAAAGCATGCACACAACCAGCAAGACCTTTCAGTAGGTGTTCTCTGAACAACAGAGTTGGCAAAGACTGTTTTCTACAGATTGATTTCCAGCAAGAATCCTGGATCTTGCCATCCTTCATCTACTCTGCACCTCTGCCCTGTTACACCAGACTTTACAGGATTTAAAGCCCATTCTAATGTCCTTCATCACCAGCTGGGCAAGTGGCAGCATGTTGTGGTTGGCTCCAAGCTAAGTGTGTGATGGGCTGGCAAGTTTGCTAATGTGATAGCCGGCAGGCCAAATGGAAGCCATAGCTGCTGAGCTCAGACTGCAGCTTGTCTCTCTGCAGTGGCAATCATTTGGACATCTTTCCTCTACTTATTCACCATTTTTTACAAAATATGTCCCTCTACCCCTCTGTTGTATTTGATGTAGATTAAGCAATATGTTCACAAGTTAAAGTTGCAGGATGTAAGGAATAAACAAGTGGGCAAGCAGTGTTATATTTCTAAGTTTTATTTCCTTAGGAAATCAGATTAAGTTTTGGGGACTGCTGCAGATTGACACACAGTAGTGCTTCTTTTACCTTGGCTACCTTTTTTCCAACATGAATGGCCAACATGAAACATTTCAGGAAGTCCTTCTCACAGCTGTGCAGTATTACCATATCACTGCATTTTGGAGCCTACTGGGGAGAAGCATTTTGAGCATGGGGGACTGAAGAGTTTAAAACCTTTATGACAATGTTAGTCCAAAAGTCCCATTCAACTATTACAAACTCAGGACATGTAACTCAGTTCATCTTTGTCTGATATTTCTATTTGCCTGAAATCATTATATTATTTAGACAAAAGTATTGTCTTCTTAAGTAATTACTTCCAGTGTGACGCTGTCATTTTAGAAGATGACAAAGGTAAAACTTTCCTCCATCAGACTAGCGTAAAATGCTTCATGACAAGAAACGACGAAAAAGTGTGCAGATTTTGGTGCATTAAGAAGGAATATCTGGCATGCCTGTGAATAGTGCTGAGGACCATATTAATCCTCCACACTAGATCTGTTGACATTTGTAACTTTGCATGCATCCAAATCCCATTTCTTTGTAAAGCATCACTAGAGATGCAAGAACAAATATAGCCTGTAGCTAGCTCCAAAGTCCCACTGTTCCCAGGTCCCATTCATTATATGACTGTCAGTCAAGCATAAAATCTTTTTGTTCAGATCTGAAATTTATTGGAATAATATTAGTATTAAGAGATTTGTTGCAAACATCAGTTTAGGCAATTATTTTCATAAAAGAGAAATTCTGCTTCACACAGCTCTCTTCTTGATTTTTACCTGGCCTTCTAAACTGTGAATGCCACCAGCCCACTTAACCTCTCTGTCTGCTCCTGCAAGTTAAGCTTTTTCATGTCATGCCCAGCAACCTTGGCTACCACAGTGGGAAATGTGCAGCTGAGGTTAGGTGGAGCATCAGATTGTATTTACTAATTAAATTGATACTTGTATGTCTCTATTTTTGTACTAATATATTTGTTCTAAAAAAATTACAAAGAAAATTTAACAAATTTAATGTGGATATAATGTACACCAGAAAACAGAGAAATGACTGGAAATCTAACAACTTTTCCCAATGGCATGAAAACTCTTGTTATTGTATAGGGGACTGTTTGCACATAGCTAATGTAAAAGTAAGGAAATGGAGAAACTAATCTTTATTCTTTTTTATTGTGCTAGCTTTGGGCATTGCTGTGCAGAACTTAGTGGTGTTATTGCAGCAAAATCTTGGACCTCACATTTTACAGGAACAATTGCACTCAGACTAATGAGAAAAACCCACTGACTTTGCTTGTCAGCAGCATATGTGAAAGTTTGATTCTTTACTTGCATTGTTTTGTTTAGAGGCGGATGGACAGAAAAACCAGAATATGTATAGCATGTATATGTTTATTAGGTAGACCCTATTTGGACAGAACCCCAAACAGGAGAGTTTGAAATAATGCCAATCACAGCAACAGCAAGAATTTACATTTTATTATTATTTTTCATACAACATACAAAAGTACAAAATTTAAGACTTTTTCTATTAATGATCTTGGTCTAAAAGATAAGTAGAACTGAAATTCTATATTAATGTATTTAGTGATTATTTCTCATAATCTTCTCAAGACTTTCTAAACTTCTTCAATTATATCCAACTTATTAGTACTCCATGAATGTCACTTAATGAGTTTATCTGTGGCTTACTGATAACTAGGGAATTAGTTATCTCCATTCAAATCCTAGAGAAGCATTTCTCAGACAACTGGGAATTCCCTTAGAAGTGCCAAGCCAAAGAGCTTATTTTATGCTGCATAGCTATATCAGAGCGAGCACAATCTAGCCCTATATGCACAGTAGTCCTTGTAAGCTAGAGCTCAGACCTTATAAAATGAATGTAGTGGAAGTTGCGGGTTAAAAGACATTTAATGACATCTTATCCAGACATCTAAAATTTATGAAAATATTTGAGCTTCATAAAACTCTTAAAGCTTCTCAAAAATCTCTTATCTGGAGCATGATCTAACTTTGAAGTTAGCTCTGCTTTTAGCAATAGATTGCACTAGAGACCTCAAGGGGTTTCTTCCAATTTAAATTATTGTGTAATTGTATGATTGGATGGTAAAAAGCTATGTGGTGTGGATTGTGGTGGGATGTGAACTTTTGAAGGAGCAAGTGCAGAAAAGAAGGTTTACATGTGGCTAGTTGTTTACTTTTTTTTTTTTTAGTGCCTTCCTCAATACTCAATAAATTAGATAGAAAAAAAGAACTGAAAGAGTCTGTGAGCTTAAGTGACTTAAGCTATGGATAAAGTAACATAATTTCCAATTTATAGTCTCTTGGCTGGAAAAGGCCAAAAGGATTCTGCGATGACATTAGGCAATACCATTGCATAAAGCAAAGGCATAATGAATATGGAACACAAAGTCAAGGGTGTATAACATCAAAGAACTTCCTATGGTTTGGAAAAAGGACAGAGTCAAAGACAGGAGGATGGACCAAGCTCTTTTATTTCTTCAAACCATTCTTCAGCTTTAGGAGAGACTTTCAAATTATCAAGATTTTAAGCATCAGAGACTGTAAAAATCAAAGACCCTAAAATTCTATATTGGTCTACATATTATTTGATTAAGGTAACATTAGGAAATAGTGAAAAGAGCAGAAACAAAACAAGGTGCTAACACCCTGTTCCTTCTCCTTTCCCTCCAGGTTCACTTTCTTTGCTCAGACTTTCCCTGTATAATGTGCTTCCCATATGTCTCTAAAATATATGGCTTGCAGCATACATAGACTTCTAGTACATGAAGACATATCTTAGGGGGTAAGAAGCATTAAAGAAAACTGGAATTAAAACAAGATGCAATGACTTTTCCTTTTTCAGATTTCTAAGTGGTAGTTTGGGAAAAAATGATCCCTGTTCTGTCAACAAACACCACATTTTATCTTTGATCTTTAGATTGATTGTAGTGTAATAGATCTAAATCAACATATGGCCTGTAAGGAAATACAAATTTAAATGAAATGTAACTCTTCTCTTTGGCATAAACTTAATTCTGAACAAGATTTTTAAAAGTCTTTCAAGGCAACACAACAAAAATATCAGTTAAAATCTTCCTAGATGTTAGGATAGCCAGTTAAGGAGGAAAAAGACAAACTCTAAAATGTTAGATTATAGATATATGTTGAAATATATCAAAAAATATCAGAAATCTAAACTACATACAGAAATGTAACTATTACTGGTATCTTATGATCACAGCTCAAAAATGTTTGCATGGCAAACACAGAACCTGATAGCTATGTCATCTTCTTCATGAAATAATGTTTCCACACAAGAGAGCAATTTCTGGTGGCATACCTCCTCCTCAGGCTTATTTTTTCATTCTTAGTCTACTATGCAATAAGCTTCTGATCCCTTAGCAAGACAAAAGCCAAAGAAAATGCTTTTATTTTTAAATCATTACTTATTTAGGCATTTATTATGGTATTTGGTCAATCGTGTTGGGTTGTTTTTTTTTTAATATACTTCTCTTATTGTCTTTTTCTCTTTTACTAAGTAAAAGTCAAAAAGTGTGCTTTGCTAGAAGTCATAAGATAGATGAGCTCACTCAGTAGTTTCACTTCAAGAGCTACACTGGAGTTTGTCACCCTTTCCGTTTTCCATATTTTGGTTGAGAGATAAATTAAAGCCTGTATGCTTTTGCCAAAATATTTTCCTAGTTCATTGACCCATTTTATTAAACTGCATGAATTAATTTAGCAAACTGTGGCAGAGATGTAAAACTATGAGTCTGAAAAGCAGACAAATGATAATGACTACTGCACTAGTAAAAGTACAAATGCAAGATATTCCACCACCACCCCCCAAACATGATTCATAAATGACACTCAGACTTAATCATTCACTCATAGATTTAGAGTAGCTAATGATGAAGAGAAGGTGTTAATAAAGCACTTGTACATACTAAATAAGTACCAACAGCCTTGATTTTTCTGCATCATTTGCCATTCTAGCACTCTATATTTGCCATCTGCCATTCTGCTGCCATAGTCAGTGCTTTTAAAGCTGGTAAGTTTTCCATTCTAGCTCAGCTCTACCAGAGAAAACTACTCCACAAACTGCATGACAATATATTTTTATGATCATTCCTATTCTATATATGAGTGAAATATAGAAATTAAAGGAAGTTTTTAATATATTGTACTGGTTTTAGCTGGGAAAGAGTTAAATTTCTTCATAGTAGCTTGTATGGTTCCATGTTTTGGATTTGTGACCAAAACAGTGTTGATAACACATCAGTGTTTTAGCTATTGCTGAGCAGTGCTTACACAGAGTCACGGCCTTTTCTGCTTCTCACCCCACTCCACCAGCGAGCAGGCTGGGGGTGCACAAGGAGTTGGGAGGGGACACAGCTGGGACAGCTGACCCCAGCTGACCAGAAGGGCATCCCATACCATGTAACACTGTGGTCAGCAATAAAAGCTGGAGGGAAGAAGGAGGATGGGGAGGATGTTCGAAGATACAGCGTTTGTCTTCCCACATAACTGTTACACATGATGGAGTGCTGCTTTCCTGGAGATGGCTGAACACCTGCCTGCTGATGGGAAGTAGTGAATTAATTCATTATTTGGCTTTGCTGACATATGCAGCTTTTGCTTTACTTATTAAACTGCCTTTATCCCAACCCACAAGTTTTCTCACATTTGCCCTTCTGATTCTCTCCCTAGTCACGCTGGGAAAAGTGAGTGAGGGGCTGTGTGGCACGCAGCTACCAGCTGGGGTTAAACCATGACATGCATTTCCAATATCTGGAAATATTACAAATGCTAAAACTGTAACTACAAGATGATAGCAAAAAGAATGAATGCTGGAGAGAATGACATAATTTAGGCAAGAGTACTACATAATTATTACTGTATAATTAGTGTTCTTGACTGATTTATAAGCATAACAATATTTGATACTAAGGTGCCATGAGTCAGTCAGCAGCCATTAAAATAAAGCTATACAACCAATTTTTTCAGTTTGCTTTCATTATACTAGCTAGTCCTTTTATCATCATGCTACACAGGAGCTTTAAAGAAGTCATTGGACTATCACTACTTTGGAATGCTGGTCATGATCTTCAGTATTTTAACAAACTTAGGTAATTTCAGGGAACAGGAGAGATATCTTCTTCCAGAGGACTTTTCATAATTAAAACCTTAAAGAACATCTATGCTTTTCAGTCAGAAAAGGTAGGAGCAATTATATCACTTTAAATTATATGCACTTTGTACTATTTTTCTTGTAATATGTATTACATGTGTAGACAATAGTGATGACTGAATTTGAGAAACATAAAGAAACTTTGCGGTATTATATTTGGTGTTTTGAGCACATAATAACCTACTTAAAATATAGAAGTCATAGTTTTCCATTTACATCAAGACATTTAGAAATCACCTTCCATTTTACATATCCTACTGAATTTTTAAGCTACTCCTTACTTAAATAAAAATCTTATTATGTATTTAAAGTGGATATTGCAATAAGCAAAAAAGTTTTTGTTGTTATTATCATCAATTTCAGACTGTTGAATTGGATCAGAGAAGATCTACATCAGCTTTTATTTAATTAATGTTTTATGAACATGAAACTGGATAAACTATGCCATAAAAAAGTGCTCTCAGAATAGAATGCAAACTGGCTAAGGACCTAAAAATAGATCTAAGTTCTATCTAAACTTCATTTGTTATTATTTTTTCTGGTTAAAATATACTCTTTGGCAAGTTCCAACAAGGTAAACCTTTTTTAATGTATTTGATTGAGTTTGCTACACTAATTAGTGTTCCAGAAATGAGAAAAAACAGGGAGTTTCTTAACCAGAACAAACTGTCCACAGTAGAACGAACTCCCTGGAAATGCCTCACTATCGCTTCTTGTATTAAAGAACATACTACACATAAATGTAGTTGATATAATTTGGATTACTGAGGACTTCTACTTTGATAGAAGTCTTATAGGGTATCAAACATGCAACATAGAGTATAGTGCTTATATGCAGAATTGCTGTAGTGTTCAAGGTACAGAGAGGAATGCAACTTGTTGCTGTCTATAGTGTTGTGGGTAGTTTCCTCCTAGCTATGATTTAAGTGTCACTTGAGGTCTTGGTATCAATGCGGTTTTTGCTCTGGGGAAAAATCATAATTTTGAACAGTACCTGCACAGATGTATGTGGCTGGTAGCGACTTTGATAGAAGCAGCCTTCATGTAGCTGGCGACAGGAAAATTCTGCAGCTCACACAGAGTGCCATTATATACCATGCATTTCACATCCAGGTTATTTTATACCCAGAAGGTCATGTCTTTCTGAGGCGGTTTAAGTACAGGAGAGCAAGAGTGTTACATTATTAAGTTGTATACCTTACTTCAGCAGCTTTTGTAGCCAGACAAATTGCTCTAGGACTTGCTATAAAGAAACCAAATCTTGATCTGCAAAGAAAGATCTCCACATAGCTTATTTGCTTTACTTTATAGAGGTCTAAACTCCTTTCTGTTAGGGTTATACTGTAAAGTTGAAGCCGTAGACAGTAGGAAGTATAACTGAGAGTATTTTGTACTTAAAACAGTCTGTCACAATATCCAAAGTTGGAAAAATATTATGTAGATTAATCAAGTTCACAATACCTGTAAGAAAAGGAGGAGACTATATCAAAGCAATCTCAATGTGCTCTCTCAAGATATTGCCTTTCTTGTTAAACTTGTAACTCTACAACTCCCTGAGAGAGTTTTCAGGGGAATAGCATCTAGTTGGTCTGGTTAATTTTGCAGAAAATGAGTATGTTTAGAGACAGCCTTAGGATCTGTCTTTCAAGTAAACAGTTCAGATTGGTCTTAATATGCATATTTTCAGTTGCACACTACAGAAAACCTACCTTTATTTCTTGCAGTTAAACTACCTGGCTAAACATAGCCTTTTGTAGGTTTCTTTTTTAAAGAATTCTTATTCTATGGTTGTATTTATGTTTCATAATTAAGGAAAAGTGAAGGAAATCCACTCCCTTATGCAAATAAAGAGCCTCTTACTTTTGACCCAAAGGCAGAAATGTATTGTTTCATTAGATATAAAGTCAGTACCCAGCTGTGCAATCTTCCTTCTTTATTGTAGAAGTCTTGGAAGCATTAAAAATCAGATATTAAAGTCAAAAGTTCTTGGCAATGTCAGTTTACTCTTCTTGCTAAAAATAAAAACCCAGGATATTTTTAGTAAGTCTGGTATGTCAGTTCTTACCCTTCCTTTTAAAGAGAAGAATTGTAGACTGAGTTAGTCCATATACACATATATGGAATTGTTAAGAGATTATATGGGGGCAATTTCAAATAAAGTCACATTAAAGTGGTAACAATTGTAATAATCATCTGATTATAGATACATTTGTGTCTTAACCTTTCCTGTCAGAAGCCTTTTGTGTTTGCATTCACAGTGTGTATTTACCTCAAGTTTAACTCAAATAACGCATATCACAATTAGTTGGAGTATTCTCTCCTCTGTCCCTTCTATCCATAACTTTATTTCAATTAAATCCATACAAAATCAGAAACTTAGCTAAACCTCTGCAACTCTGTTGAAATGCTCAAGTTATTTTAAAATTACACCAGTGTAAGGAAAAAGAATCTGGTATTTGTTATATCAGCTTTCTCAATCAGCTCACCTGCTCCAGATTCCACCTTCACCATTTGGGAGTTTGGAACTAATATTTTCTGGACTGTTAAATACATTCCAGTTTGTCCTCAGCCATTTGCTCTTGCAGTGTTTATTGCAAAAGCTAAATTGTATTTCACTACACAAAGACTGTACCATTTTCCAGCTACAATTAAGAGGACAATAATCTGGGCAAACATACACATTAGTACGTCTACATTAAATCAAAGAGCTTCCCCACCGAACACCACTGTCATCTTAAAGTTAGTTTTGGATAAATTTGGTAAGTGATTTGTCTTTCCAAAAAGTTAAATTAAAAAATAATTCTAAAAGTCAGAATAATCTTGCCTGCCTAATTCATAGTTTGTGACCCCCAAATCCAATATATCTGCTGCACACTGTACGATGCTTTGAAATCTCTCACATAGTGAACCCAAAACATAAATTACTCTGAGCTCCTTCAGTGTTGAAAAGGTGGACTGCCAGGAACACTATTCAGGTGGGATAAATATGCACCCTCCACATCTACATAAATTAGATCATTTTAGGAACTGGCTAAATTGGCATGTTTTGGAACATGTTTCTTCTTCTTCCCTTCCCTTCCTACCACTTAATAATATATTTACCAGCGAGCTTTTTGCACCAGATTATTCTTCACTGTTCTTGCACTTTATTTAGTACTATGACATAAAAATACTTTTTTTTCATTTTCTTCTTTCAATTCAAGTACATTTGGACCTTGATCCAATGTATCTATCACCTTTTCAACAGCATGAGTGTTGTTATATCCCATTTCTGATTTATGTTTCTACATAAAGGACTACAAAGGCTTACAAAAATACTGCCCATGGTATTGCATTGTAGTCTTTGGAAACACTTTAGTAGATTACTTCCAGGAGTGTTTCAAGGGCGCATCCACAGTTAAGTGTCTCAGAGCTCATATTGGAGAATTTATTTTTCTGTATTTTAATCTATGCCAACCAAAAATATTTTTCCACTAAAATTGTTTGCTTTCAATCCATGAAAGTTAAAAAGATCAGACATTGATACATGTTAGGTATTAACTACAGTATGAAAATTAAATGTTTGGGAATTTTCCAGTTAGGCACATTTCTGTATCTAAATAGCAGTGTTCCTGCAAAATTGCTTTTTACTAATTTATTAAATCTTTATAAATGTGTTCAAAAGGAATAAATGAAAGAGATGCATATAATTTATTTACACTTACCTAGCAGCCAGGTGCCCATCACTCCCGATTCATGAACAGGACAAGGGGAGAAAATAAGATGAAAAAGTCTGTGAGATGAGATAACAATAGGAAGAACACTCACCAGTTACCATCACAGGCAAACCAGACTCGACTTGGGGAAAATTAATTTAATTTATTGCCAATTAATAACAGAGTGGGATAGTGAGTAATAAAATAACAATAATAATAAAAAAAACCCTAAAAACACCTTACCCCCAGCCCCTTCTTCCCAGGCTCACCTTCCCTTCTGACTCTTGTACCTTCCACCCACAAGTGGTGCAAAGACATGGGGAACGGGGATTGTGGTCATTTCATAATACTTATCTCTGCCGCTCCTATTCCCTCACGCTCTTCACCTGCTCCAGTGTGGGATACTTCACCAGTCCAGATCATTCCCATTGGCTACAGCTCTTCAAGAACTGCTCCATAATAGGTCTTTTCCTTGGGTACAGTCCTTCAGGAATGGCCTGCTCCAGCATGGGTGCCCCATGAAGTCACAGGTCCTGCCAGAGAGCCCACTCCTGCATGGGCTCCTCTCTATGGGCCACAGCTCCTACCAGGAGCCAGCTTCTGCAAAAGCTCTCCATGGGCTGCAGCTCCCCTCAGGGCATGTCCACCTGCTGTGATGTGGGGTCCTCCACAGGCTGCAGTGTGGGTATTTGCTCTGGTGTGGTCCTCCATGTGCTGCAGAAGGACAACCTGCTTCAACATGATCTTCTCCTTGGGCTGCAGGAGAATCGCTGCTCCTGGAACACCTTCTCCCTCTCCTTTTTCTCTGACCTTGGTATCTGCAGAGTTGTTTCTCTCCTCTCTCCCAGCTGCTGTTGCATAGCATTTTTTACCCTTTCTTAAACACATTATCCCACAGGTGGTACCAGCATCACTGATAGTCTCAGCCATGGCCAGTGGCGGGACCGTCTTGGAGCTGGCTGAAATGGGTTCTGTCTGACGTGGGCAGCTTCTTGTATCATCTCACAGAAGCCACCCCTGTGGCCCCTCTACTATCAAAACCTTGCCACATAAACCCAACTTTCAAAAGACCTTTGACAAGGTCCTTGACAGAAGGCTACTAAAGGAAGTATGTAGGCATAAGATGAGATGCAGAGAATTTATATGGATCAAAGACTGGCTTGGAGACAGGAAACAAATATTAAATGACCTATTTTCATCAAAAAATGATTCTATGAAAAAGGCAAAAGATTAATAGCAGAGTGGCTGGGGATTCTGTGCTGGATCCAGTGTTATTTATTATATTTATTAATGATCTGGAAAAGGAATGAGCAACAAGGTAACAAAAAATTGCAGATGGTTAGTCAAGTTCAGAGAGGAATGTAAGGAACTTCAGTGAATCGTATTCAAAGTTAGATACATTGGTAACATGATGTCAAATGAAGTTCAAAGTTGATAAAAGAAAACCAATGATCATTGAAAATACAGTGGAAATACATCTTGTGTGGTTCTAAATTACCTGTACCATTGGTGGAAAGGATTTTAATAGTCACAGCTCAATGAAGACCTCAATTTCATACCCAGCTTCAGTCAAAACCAAATCACAATATTAAAGGCAGCATATGGCATTGCATACAGTGTATAGGAATTATTCATATATATTAATATTATATAAAATATTATGTATGGACTTTCCAGCTCAAGAAAGTTAATAGTTTCAAGTATCTCAGAGGAGAAAAAGTATAAAGAGGGTATTGAAAGATCTCGAATGAAAACATACTGACAAGATTAATGCTGATAATATTTCTGATTAGCAAATAATTTTCAGAAGGTAGATTGAGAGATTCTAACACAAAATGAAACTCAATTCAAAGTTTATTTTTAAAACTTACAAATTTTAACATTATGCACAATAACCCATGAAAGTAATTGTCCAAGCATGTCATGGAGATCAAGAATGTAGCAATCTTCAACAAGAGGAGATACAGATAACAAATATAACCAAAACTATAACAGTTAAAACATCAAATTTTATGGAAGCTATCAAATTTTATGGAAATAAAACCTCTTAGTTCAAGGTCTAAACCACAACCTAATTACAAACAATTACAAAAATATCTAATCATAGGGTAAGGTTATTCTATTTATTTTCAGTGAGGCTATTACACTCTCTTTGATGCTGAGGCTGCTGCTCTTTGATGGAAGAAGAATATATCACTAAATAAACTTTCTATTTTCTCCAGAATGACAACCCCCTTGTTGCCAGCAATCTGAAATTATGACTGAAGAAATTTTACCTGTCTAAAGTGAAGCAACAAATTTCATTACCTACTGTCTTAAGAAATCAAAATCTTCCATGGTAGACTGGGAGCTGAACTCAGGCTTCTAAGCTAAGTCTTCTAAGATAAACACACTATCTTTTTAAGAGATACCCGTGACTGGGTTTACTGAACAGCTGAATTGATCTCATTTTTCTCAAATTATTCTAACTGCCTTTTTATGTATTGGTAAATGGCATGACATCACTGTTAGGAAACTTAGTGACAGGACTTCTGTTAGGCCTTCACTCTTAGACCTTCCATTAAACACATACTTGTAGCAAAGGGATTTTTTTATAATTTTCAATTGAACAAATACACAATGTGTAGTTCACAGAATTTTTTTTTTAATTGCAATTAGTTTAGGATCATTTCCTTTTGAAAATTAATGATAATCACACAGCAAATGCATATCCTGATGAAATTTTCTCACCTTGAATATAGTTCATCAAAGCTGCTGGTGTGTTTTCAGGTGGAAATATTTGTATATTGTTTCAGACTTTCAGTCTTAACAGACTTAACAGTCTCCATTTTCATATTAATGATACGTTACACTCTCCACACTGTCAGTAAGTCAATCCCACTTAATGGCTCGAATAGACAGCTTTTGCAAGTAGAAATTAAGTAACTATGTCAAAACACCTGGTTGAAATGGGTTGACATGGTTCACATAATTTTTTTCCTGAACAATAAAAATTGTGAAATTGTTCCCAAGCAGATGATATAACAACTCAGAACAGACCTTAAGCACCTAACATAGGGGCATAACAGGGAGCCTTTAAGAGAGAAGAATCCTTTTAGTCCTCTCTGACTGGAGAAGACAGTGGAGGACAAAACGTACATCATTTTTAACAGAACTGATTCATTCTTTTTCAAATGAAAGGAAAAGCATACTAACGGGAAAAGGAGAACAGGTGAACTACTTTGGACAATGAAAATAGTGCTACAGAAAAGAAAGTGGCCCTTTTCTGAATCTTGTTCTCTCCCAGGTGTGTACAAGACAGACTAAAATACTCCTTATTTCCTGAACATCATTTTAAGCATTAACCACTATGCCAACATCAGCAGCTGAAGTGCTTTTGACTGCAGTTGCAATCTTTTGCGAAAGTAAAGTCAGTGTGCACAAGTAAATTAAATGCTTCTCAAAAGGTGTTAGGGTAAGAAAATCTATTTGTCTTAACTTCTACAAAACAAGGGTTGAATGCATGCACAAAGCTAAATCATCTTTGTAAAATTGCTTCCAGACAAAGAATTTTTAATACCATTTAGAATTCAAAATCCCAGATTAAGAGCATGTCACAAATAATGTGAAATGTGATCTCATGGAATTCACTTATCAGCCCAGAAGCTGACAGTGAAATAGAAGGTTAGGAATACAGATGTACTGAGTCTGACCAAAGATCTTGTTTCTTATGGTGTAAAGAGCATATCTTTTTAAAGGAATGTAGGGTAAAAATACAGAATTGTACATCTCTCAGAATATATTCCCATCTTCTTCAAGAACTTCCAGAAGAGCCTACAAATTTTTTTGACTGGATAATAAACTGGCAGTTGGAAATTTGGTGTTCAAAGTAGAAAGTAATAACCAAGTGAAAGAACGTCCATAAGTATATGGGGCAATAAGGGATTCCAGATAATCCATTTGCGCTCAGGAAAGAGATCTTTGGAACTGTGGATAGGTATCTGAGTGCCATTACAACACTCCTGTCAAAAGGGTCAAAATAGTCAAAATATGAAGTAAATGTTAAAACTTAGAAAGAAAAGAAGACAACAAAAAAAAAATCACTATGCCACTGTATAAAAGTTTATATATGCTGTTATGAATAAGCGCACCAGGATCTTCATGTAGTCAGATACAGGGCAAGTGGGCAACATCAGAAATATGCCCATGTTTAGGGAACTATCACAGGCACCAGATGGCCTGCCTGATGTTGGACAAGTAAACCAAGGAGATATTAAAATGCAAAGAACATAAAACAAGATCTCATTAAGAGCCGCTCAAGCTGTTCACTTGTGCCTGGGCAAAGGTGGTCTTTTATGAAACTGATGGGCATGAGAACCCTAGGATACTCTGCATGTCAGTGACAGCTGAAGTGCCGAAGTGGTTAGGCTAGAATAACACTTGGTCTGATCCTTACCATCCATTCTCACATTACATACACACAGGAAAACATTCTTTCTGTATTTGCTCAACTCTAGAATCAGAACAATAAATCTTATGCTATTCTTAATAAATTAACAAGGAGCTCTACTTATGGTAATACCTTACAAGAAGTAGTGTCATTTAAGCTGTAGTTTGCAGACAATAAAATTTAGGGTTCAAAATTTGAGTTGGTATATTCTTGGCAGTCTATGGATGTAAAAACAACAATCAAAAACTACCTCAACACCACGAATGGGCGGTCTCAAAGTTTATGGTGTAGCAAAATGCAAGTGTTTAGCACCATAGAGGCTTTATAAGCCTGATAAGCCTACATGGCATAAGAACAGATATTAAATTCAGGTCCAGGAAACACCATTTTACAGAGCTAACATGATCTGCCACTCAGAAAGGCCCATTGCCATTCTGACAGGATTATATTCCTTGCTTTTCTAAAGCAATCATTGTTTCTCCCAGTTGAGGCAACACAGCACCTCACTCTTGTGGGCAGCATAAGCAAACTTAAGAGCTAATCAACCATGAATTTTGTATTCCCTTAGATCCAGTCCACTGCAACCAGACATACCATATTCTTCATGGATTTCCAAAAAAAAAAAAGTTAAACCTCTGCATGTCTACATGCCATTCTCCTGAAGTGGAAAGGGTAAAAATTAATGGATTTCTGAGATCCATAAAGCAGATGGAGTTAGAGCAAGAACATGCTGAATCACTTAAAAAAAAAATGTCTAAAAATAGGGCAGAATGTTCTACTTAAAGTACTGCACAATTTCTTTGGCAATGTCTTGTTTGTCTCTACCATTGTCACCCCCCTCCACATGTCTTTTATGTATTCATTTCTTCTTTGCCTTGGTACTCTTGTTAAAAAGTGTAATAATGAGGGCTGTACATTTAAGTGTTTACTGTGGTGCTTTCTTGTTAAAACTGCTCCCATAAGACTTTTGCTCTGCACAGATGCAAAGATAAAAGTAAGGATAACAGAAATGTTTTCTAATGTTAATGTGGATATTCTAGAAAAAGGTAACCTGATTAAAAAATAGGCTTTTTTATAAGTGCTGAGTGAAATCAAGTTTCGTATCTGCAGTAATGCAGGCGACAAGCAAGGAAATCTCTTTTCAAAGCGTGTTTTTTCCTGTATCACTGTCACAGCATTTTAAATCATCCTCCTGCTGAGGGTATATATATTCTGCTCCTTATTAGCAACACTGCAAATCTGGGTTATCAAACACGTCCTTGAATAAATCAGATGAAGCTTTCATACATAACTAGGAAGAGATAAAATCTAGGAGAGTCTGGCATTTCAAACCCTATTTAAATTGAAGATAATTTCTCCTTTCCTACCCCTATGCTTCTAAGAATTCTTATACCCATCAGTAGTTGGCTTCATTGAAGGTATGGTGATTGCTTTGCTTGATGAAATACACACACACAAGGTGGATGATTTATTGCTAATGCTTGGCAGATCTTGTGTTAATTAATGAGAAAAGGAAATATTCCATTGGTTTCTTAGATGCCACTGCATTTTTATGTATAATTTTAGGTAAATTACAGGTATTCCTATCACCTGCATTTTACTGAAGTACAGGTGACTTCTAGGTCCCCATTAGTACTTGATTCTTCTAGAAAGTTTCTCAGTGCATTGGCTAAGGGTGATGGACATTAGCATGATGAGCAGCTACAAGACAATATTTTTTTTAAATACAAGGAGAAAAATTATTGTTGATTCATTATTGTTGATCTATTTTTTTTCTACTTGTGCTTTACTTATGTCATTCTTCCTTCTCTCTGCTCCAGTTTATTTTCTGTAGCATGGCTGCAGAAAAAAACTGCAAACCAAACATTTTCCAATAGAGTATTTGGACAGCTTGTTCAAGTGTTCAAGAGGGTAAGGATCTTAAGCTACAAAATCATTACAGCTACTTTAGAGAGAAAAAAAATGGGTAACTTATTTGCATCCTGAAATACTCCACAGAAGCAGCATCAGCGAGGAACCATCTGTTTTAGAATTTGGAGAAAAATTCCGTCTGGGAATCAAAAAATTATGCTTTTTAGAAACTTTTTATAAGGAATAAGTAAAATTGTTACAAGATAACTTGCTATTGTGTGTATGGTTTTTAGGAGCAAGAGATTTACATAGACACTGAAGTGTGGATTGAGCAACTTACTCTGTGACAGCTAAGTCTAGAATTATAAGTGATAAAGGTCATAGATGCCAAAGACAAGTGTAGATTATTTGTGTGTAAAAGTAGTGATCTTTTATGCCACTGACTGGGTACCAAAGGGTATGCCCTTTGGTTCTCTGAGCTGACTTTAAATGTCAGGATCCAGAGACTCAAGAACTGTGTACACACAAAGATCATCCAGGATTTTTTTTAAAAATATATGTAGTGATGTTAGAAAGACATTTATCCACACATATTGAAATTATTTAATGAAAACATAGTCTTTAACTCCACTTATAATGTAACTTAATAAGCTTATTAGCAAATACATACATATGAAGTAATGGTTTTAAAGACTCACCATCTGGTTGCAAATGTTTTTAAATAAAGATAATGAGTTTGAGGAAACTGTAATACATGGAAGTGATTAATACAAATTTCTTAGTGGTATTTCTGTAAATTTAGTCTATGACAGAATGTTCTTACGTATCGACCTTCCTGCTCCAATATTGAAGAAATTAGTTCATTGGCACATGCAAGTTTTCTATAGGAGGCACTACTGCAGAATACCTGTATCCTATCTATGACAAGTTTATTCTTAATTATTGCTAGTGGGATCTAATAATCTACAGGGAAAATGGTGTTTGGGTGCAGCTGATGCCTGATCCAGAGCTTCTGAAACTTATTTGCTCTCAGCTGAAGGAAATTATCATCAGTCTCATTTTTTTGTGGTTTGCTGTATGACAACTTGTCCAAGGAAGGAAAAATAATGCTTTCAGTTCTTATGGTTTAAGTTAATGTTAGGCATCTTTGTTAAGTT